>OZ018317.1:83394357-83549357 GCA_963969495.1 Ceratothoa steindachneri | reverse complement strand
CTATCAAAGAGTTCAAATTAACCCATTGAGCCACAACCTGGCTATTGTGCCTCGAGCTGGGAGGCACGTAATTAAAATTTCAGCCTAGTATTCGGTTACTCTATAATGGCCAAACAAACAAAAAAAACAACAAAAAATAAAACAAAGAGAAGGAAGTACGTTCAGGCGTCGGGTGGACGCCAGCCACCCCCTTGGGCAGGCTTCCTCCTAAAAGTCAGATACCCCACAAGTCTGTGTGCACGAACTCTTCGCACGTGCGAGGGACAAGCAGTAGTGACTGCGCTCGTCTGGTACCGGGACAAGTAACGCGTGTGAAGATCACCCAGACTATTACATTCAACAGGAATGTGCCGAACAGTTTGGGAGACAACGCATTCGTAACAGGAAAGTGCAGGTGATTGCTACATCAAATATCAGTGTGTCCTGCGAGTGTGCTAAATTCGAAGACGATAGAAAGAGACCCAATGCCGTCGCGGCCTTGAGGCTTAGTTCAATGGAACAGTCGTAGTGCAATGGCACGCATCTTTAGGTTCCCTTCGGCCGTCTCCAATCTTCTTTGCCTTGCTGCCCTGATATCTGCCATCTAGTCGGTGTGGGGAAGAGTGAAACGCTTGTCTGGTCGCTCAATCCTCGCGGGTTATTTCGCACCTTTCAGCGGTGCGCTCATTCCCCGTAATTCCTACGTTTCCACGAACCTAGCAGAAGATAATCTCGACATCCGCCCAGCTCGCGACAACCGTGGCGTAATGGATGCCACAAACCGGGTGTAGTGGAGGTTCCAAAGTGCCGAGAGCACTCAGGTTCTTTTTGAGTCATTGAAGATGACAATCCGGTCACTGAACCGGGTACGACGTGTTATTCCCCGTACCGAGTGGTGTAAGGCAACCAGATAGACCGTGAAGACTGAGGCAGCCGCTAGTAGAGCCCCACTGACTTCAAACAGAGGGGATACAGCGTTGAAGCCCACCACTACCACCTGGGAATTGGAGCCATCCGTGTACATTGGCACGAATCCAGTGTGACACGAAATGTCCTATAAAAAGACCGAACGCACTCCTCCCGGCGCGTGAACATTTGGGAGCAGAGGCATGGTGACAAATAGTTAAAGGATCCTCCTGGGTGGTGTCCTTAGTAGAACCAGAGGTACCACAGCCTCAAAAGTTACACTGAGCCCTCGAAAGAGTTTCCTCACCCTAAACCCAAAGGGCTTAAGGTATGACTGGCGTCTCTCTGCGGCAAAGGCATCGTCATGATAAGTCGCGGATGCAGTGAGAGCCATTGGCGATTGAGGAAGACGGGAGGGGCGGAGCTCGTTCTTACAAGCGCATAATGCACTGTGTATGGCGCAGAGCGAGTGGCATATCCATGGCATCGAAAAGTAGGCATTCAATTGGGTACGAGCGGAAGGCCCTGGTAGCCAGGTGGAGGCCGGTGTGGTGGAATGAGTCCACCTTCCGCAATAAACGCTCGGCTACTGATAGGTAAAACTAACATCCGTATTCAAGCTGCGAACGAGGAAAGGATCGGTACAAAAGTAAGGCAGTAACTCTATCAGCATCCCAGGTGCTAAACGTCATGGAACGAAGAATGTCCATGGCTCGGGTACAAGAGAGCTTAACGTTGCGAATATGAGCCTCAAGGCGAGACGTCGGTTGCTTCCACCTGGAGCGGTCAATTTTGGGCCGCCTGCTTTCTCTCTTGGCAGTCCTCTATAATGAAAAAGGAGGGCCTGCCGCTGTAGGGAGATGGAGTCACCTGACGGCACCTCCAAAGAATGGGATGAGGGGAAAACCCCCGCACCCTTATGCTTAGGAGAGGGGTGAACCTCTTCGGTTGAAGAATCTTGGAGGGACCCCTGACAAAGCACAAAGGGTGCCTTGCCCTTTTCAGAGGTGAAGCTACCCAAGAGCGGCTCCAAAAATGGCCAAGAGGAAGCCCCTTTGCCACATAGCGATGGTAAGTTGGGGGCACTACTGGTAGAAGAGATACCTCTATTTTCTTCACACTAACAGACACCTAAGGAGTGCGAAGCTGCACTTTTAAGAGAATCTCCATGAACTTTCCCACTCTTACCTTCTGGTTTACCACATTAGTAAAAAAAGAAAAAAAGGCTCACAGAAAATAGATCTCCCAATGACTCGAGAGGTTAAGAGAAAAGACTCCATAGGATCAGAAATTCCAGAATGTGATAATTTACACAATCGGACCCAGTCCAGTTTTCATGGACTTTACCAACACGGCCCGCTATTTAGGCTAAATTATCAAGAAACTTTAACACTAGGATCGAGATGGTGTAGCTACCTTATATGTGTACTGGATGAAGATGAGCAAAGTCGACGGTCCATCACACCCTGTACGTAATAATTTCCCTAGCCATCGGGTTTTCACCCTTCGAAGCAGGTAGGGACTTCACGGTATACACTGCCACTCGAATAAGGGTCATAAGAGGAAGAAATTGGGACGGGCAACCAGAATCTCAGTGGATAGAAGCGCACGTTTGGAAAGGAGTAGCGGGGTATGTAATAAAGAGAAGTAGAGAAAGGTGTGTCTACTAACGAGTAGGGTGGGCGATAACCTATTATTATCACACCCTGTTGCTAGGTTATCCCAGGATAACATGCACTCCACCAAGTCCCCATGGCTACCGGACCGAACTCTTTACAGATGAAAATACTCCTGCTGGTACAAAGTGCGGGTAGAAAAGGTTGAGAGGGTGGCCGGATTGATAATAATAAATAATATTATTAAATAATGATAAAGAATAATAATAACACTAATTGTATTTAATACTAATAATAATATATCATAATAAACACGAATAATAAATAATATAAATTTATAATTAATAATAATAATGATAATAATAATTCTAATAAAAAGTAAAGTAGTGCTGAGGGGGACGAGGGGAAAGCGCACCAACAACTTTCCCTGGCCTCATCAGAGATTTCAAGTCAACTCAGTGTGAGAGCTTCCCTAATTTGCACTCAGGCCGGGAGGATGTGCAGCTCATCCAGGTACCAAGTGTAACAGGGGTTAGGTCGGGTGATGATGCCGTTGAGTCCTCCGGCACCCTCATCGCCCTGGCTCTAACTACTATTCCTAGAATGTCCGGTTGTTTGGCTCGCCGTTCCCTTTCTTGGTGGTCGGCCGTGTGTGAGACGACCTTCAGAAAGAACCCATATGTGATACAAGCACCGTCCGAACGATTCCACCGAAGCGTACGTGCCTTCACTTAACGGGAAGAATCCTCTAGCAGAGGTGTGGAATCGCAACAAAAGGATTCTAGGCAAGTTTTCACAAGATCTTCCTGCAGGAGGCCGGGACCGCAATTTCTTACCTCGTGTACATGGCGAAGTCCTTAGCGATCGCTTTCTCCGGATTCTCTTGCCGGGATACTGCTCCGCTAGAATTTGAAGCAGGTTGCGAGCTCCCTGTTGGCCACAGGAAGGAATTTAATTCAAGAGACAGGGAAACCATTCAAAGACCTGTTTACACTAAGTGAGTTGTGCTCAGCTCTCGCTTTATGCGCGGGTGTCACCCAAAATCTGGACGATATCCAATAGACCATGTTTCGACACTTGATTGAGCGAGGCACGGCATCTCAGATAGCCCTGTTCAACACAATCTGAACCGAGGTGACCCCCCTTGACTCCTGGAGAATGGCTACTGTGCTTGCTTTTTACAACTCGTGTATAATTATATCAGTCTACCCCGGCTGGTTTCCTCCCAATTGTTTAACCTCCTGGGTCAAATAGTATTCTCATGGATAGTGGAAGCAATCTGTCTGCTGTACAGTGCATCTTTTGCACGTTCCACTCCGCGTCGGAATGGCCAGATGGAAAATGAATCTGCGAGACCTTCCTTCCTGGGAGCACTTCCTCACGTTTTATTTTATATAAGAAGTCATATGATACCGCATGGTGATTCGGTATCATGGAGACCCTCATACAAATGGGATCGTCAAATCCGACTACGAGGGGCGCCTTCTCTGACATATCGATATCACCTCGGTGCTGCCCCAAGATGTTCTCGCTACACTTTATGTATACGACCTTTCGATCTCTACTACGGCCAAGACACCAACTTAGGAGAATCGACACCATCAAACATTGGACCACATCTCTCGCATGCTAAAGCACTCAGGTTTCCTTTTTCCTTGGCCAAGACTAAGGTAATGCACTTTTGCCGACATCCACAGGTCCATCCCAATCAGGATTTGTTCCTAAACAGGTTTCGCCTGGATGTGGTAGATTCGCACTGTTTCCCTGTTAATGTTTTCGACCTGCGCCTTTCCCGGGAGGCACACATCTGCAGGCTTAGGGACTCTTGTAACCACGCCATGGACATTCTTCGTTCCGTGACCTTCACCAGTGGAGGTGCTGGCTACAGTTTTACTGTTTTATCGCTCATTTGTTCCCTCAAAGATCGACTACGGATGTGAAGTTTACGCATCTGCAGACGAGGGTGAATTGTGGAAAGTGAACTCGATGTACAACACCCGTCTCCATTTGACGAACTATGCCTTCTGCATGTACCCTATCGAGAGCCTGATTTCCGGTTCTGGGTAGATGCCACTCATTCTGCGCCGTGTACAGTGCATGATACCTTTGTACGCGATGACCCGGCGTTTTCATCAGTCGTCAACGGCTCTCAATGCATTCAAGGCCTATCTCGACGGTGCCTATGCTGCCCTGAGAAGCCAATCATACCTTAGGCTTTTCGTATTCAGAGCAATGAACTCCTTTGATAGCTATAAGTTGCTCTCTGACCGATGGTGCTACTGTTTCTGCCCTGGATGCCACCCTGTAGGGTAACACGAATGACTATTCGTCGCGCACGGTACCGAAACTGGATTGCCATACATAGCAACTAACAGAACACCCTAGTTGCCCTCGAGACATTGGAATATCCGTACTTCCTGTTTCGCAACAGCCGTGACGCCTTGGCTTCTACGAGCCATGAAGATGTCTAGATTGTCTTGTGATGGGTTCTTGAACATACAGGGATTGAGGGAACTCAGCCCGGGGATGAGGGCGCCAAACAGTCTACAAGAATTGGGTGATCAGCTGATATCAACCTAATATTTCGTTTCATTGCGCTGCGACTTTTTCCGTGGACCTACCACACAATGCTTCGACGGCTTCGGGACGTTTTCTGTCGCCTCCGAATCGGGTACATTCACAGAACGCAGGCAATCTGATGGAGCACTCCCTCGAGAATTAGTGCCCTGCACAATATCATCTCATTTCCCAGTCTAGGGAGCTTAGCGCGCGTTACATTGCCAGGTAATGGGACGAACGGGATCGTTACCGCTTGTCCCTTGTACTAGCGACTGCTTCGTAGACTCCCGACCTTAGGATAATTGAGTTCTTAGAGGAGGCGGTCCTCATAATTTAGTGAGTGAGTATTTGGTACCCGCTAAGATCCATGGTGGAGCGGTCCTCCCTCCATCTCCTGAGCGTGCTTCTTTTTTTTTTTGTCTTAGTTGTTTTTGTTTTCTTGTTGGTCTAAATTGGTTATTTTTTAATTAGCATATTTGTAGGCTAAAAGATAATATTAGTAATAAAACTTTAATTCGGCAGCTCTATGCTCTTCCTGACTACCGCCAGACTTTTAAAAGTAAAAGAAAATCCATACCGTAAGACAATTCCGAGTTAACACCCTCAAAACAACCATATTTATATTCTCTTTATCTTTCCTACCCTCAGTATAAAACTCATCAAAGCACTTTCAGCATCTACTCATGGCCTCATTGATCAAAGTACCTTACCATATTTACTCATCTTCATACAGCTATTTCTGTCTTGGTTTCTCACTTCTCTCACTCCCTGCCGAATAACTCTTGTTCCTATATGGATCTGCATTCATCTTCGGTCTAAATGATTCATTTTCTGCTTTCTGTTAAATAACTTACTTCATTTTTATTTTCCCATCTTTGTATGCATTCATTCTCATCTCCATTACGCTCTAATTTGCTCTCTTAAACATCTGCAAATACGTCTCGCCTTGGCTCTCCACTGCACATTTCGCAACATTAACTCATTCCTTAGCGTTGCTTTCTCTTTCCTTTTCTAGCACGCTGACTTACATCTCTTACACTAGCCACTATGAGTTTTTAAATTTTTTGCACATTTGATCTATCTCCATGTTTACACTTATTTCCACTCTCTCCAATCCAACCGTCTTGATTTTGATTCACTTACTTTCAATCTTCTTCGCGACTTATCATCCATACATCAACCAATTTAAACTTACACAGAACAATCATGACATTGGATAGTCACATAGGAATACCTCTCAATCCTTTCACATCAAATACATCATGCAGAATATTTTCTTACCTAAAACTAATCATATTCTCCTTTTTCTCCTTTTTCTTTGATTATCCTTTTGCTGAAGAAATGCTTTTGCCTCACACGAGATTCTTTCAGCATAGACCTTAACCAGACTCTCTTCAATTTCATTCGTTCCATCTGTACCAGAAGCCCCACTTATCCCATTTCACACCCTGTCACCTATTCATATCTTTCACAAACATCAACCGATACCTACTCCTAAATCCACCCACTATTCGTCTCAAGTCATTCCAGAACCTCTTTGTCCCAGCATCACTTATATCGTTAGAGGCACCACACATCTCAACTTCACACAATTAATTCCTGAGCTCCTACATCCATACCCAAACATTGCTTAAAGCCACTATTCACTCAAAATAACTGCCACACGCTCTTTACCCCTACAATCACGATTAACATATTCATTCATTTTCATGTTTATCGAGGAGTGCAAGTATTTGCAATCACCTTTTTAACACACTTACTACTCCCCCCTCCCTTCTTTCCCTTAACGGATATTCCCTGACCACTCCTCACAACCACTCGGTTCCAACATTGTCGCGAATTATCCAACATGATTGGATAAGGGTCTAACCAGCCCCCACTCATTCCTTGCATTGCGTATTGCGCTGGCAGGGGCCAGAGTTTAGGGTGCCTGGTTACCCAGGTCAGTGGGCCCGTGTCCGGATTAGTCAAATTTTATGACACACGACAGAATACGGTATGGCTGTTCTTTCCCTCCTACATTCAGGCGATGACTACTCCACACCCCCCTCTGAATAAGGTAACCTGTTTTGAAAAGGGCACCAACCGGAAAGTATCGGGTGAGCAACTAGTAGCGTTGCCGCAGGACCTTTCGTCAGACCAGTCATCGCAGTCGTTTTCGCCATCGCAGCGGTAATGGAGGGGCACGCACCGCCCCGTATTCGAGCAAGTGAATTCTTTCTCCGTGCAGGCACTTGATTGCTCTCTATCGGCTTTGGAAAACAACAAAAAAATAGAATGAAGAAAAGAAACGCTTTCTTCGATGCCATTTAATAAGACCGCCATACTCTAGTAAAAGACCCACTTACAACATAGTGAAGCATGTTAAATAACTATTGTGGCTGTATTACGTTTACTAAAAAGGTAGCCTAAAGCAACAGCTGCAACGTAAATACTTTTGCGTGCTTAGAATTTAAATCCTTCTATACACTAACAGATTTAAAAGTTATATACTTGAATGATGACAACAATACTTAAATCGTATTGATGAGTGTCTTTGACAATAAATAGAGAGGGAGAATAGGAGCAACCACAAGTTGTATAGGTTCTTTATTACTGACCTTTCGCTCTTCTGGAGCGGTTTAGTTTCTTGTTATTATGAAGAAGCTCCAGAGTAGCAAAATGCCAGTAATAAAGAACCTTATACCACTTGTGGTTTCTCCTATTACCCCTCTCCAACACTCGAATCTTACAGCTAGACACAAAATGCGATGATAGCTCATAAGCAGTCTTACAATACGAGACGCATTAGAGGAGCGGAACCGAAATCCGAGGGATTAGGGGACAATTTTAAGGAGACAATGCAATGGTGTGAACATAGGGGTGTAGAAGAAATGGGATGGCGTGAATTTAAGAAGATAATGAATATATCTCACTGAAGAAACTTGAAGGATATATTTATCATTTATTTAGTATTTATTAAAAACAGGCGACACCCATCTGAGTAATATCCCACCAACAATCTTTAAAGCGTTTCGTAAATTTCTGACCTTAGCATTTGTGAAATTACGGCAAAAGTACTTAAGGTATCCATAGGAAGAAACGTCGGAACCCTAGAGATCGGACTGGCGCACTACTCTCCCCAAATTGTTTCGCTGTCATTAGAGACAGGTGCCCTTGTGGGATTAAGGGAAGATAAGAAATATGTTGGAAAGAATAGTTTAAGGAAGAGTACAAATGAGAATCAACAGTGACGCCATTCCACTGACGTTGGAATAGCACAAGCAAAACCCTCACAAAAATTACTCTCAATAACACGAAAGTCTTTATATTACACCAAAAAATGAGGAACTTATGTAACAAACAAAAGCATTTAAACTTAATAGAGAAATGATAAATGGAGAGAGAGAAAAAAAATAAAAAATTATATATATATTATATATATATATATATATATATATATATATATATATATATATATATATATATATATATATATATATATATATATATATATATATATATATAAAAGGAACATTAAGAGGGAAAAGGGATAAAGATAAAAAAGTGGAGGGAAAACATCGTCAACCATAGAACCAAGAAGACGTATCATAATCATCGAGGAATGAGTTTGGACAAAGCACAGATTTAAAGGTACTCGTTTTGGTAATTGTGTAGACAATAGCCGGATGCGATTATTTTGAGCGTCGGCTCGTTGTTGGGTACGGCTCGCCGCGGGGATAACACTGCGATGACCCTGAGTTTCAATCCTTTTGGGGGGGGGGTCTGGGGGGCACAGCCCCCCATTATAAAAACGAAAATCGTCATAAAATTCTTCGATTTCATCTCTAAAAAAGTAACAACGAAAAGTAGCCCAAATTAGCCCCTAAAAAGCTAGGCCTAGGATCCGGCCATCGTCTACACAATTACCCTCGTTTTGATCCCAATATGGACATAGAGGTCGTTTGACTCCAAATTTTAAGCTTCTTTAGTATAGTTGATGCTTCATGAGGAAAAAAATGCGGGAAGATAAACATACACACATCAAAGAATCTTAAAATGCATTCACCTTTTCTCCTATTTTTTTCCCTCCTCTTGCTTACACACTTCGCTAGAATACAACGGAAGACCACTTACGGCAATTGAGCTCGTCTGAGTTGTCTTCACAGTCGGTAGTCCCGTCGCAGACGGAGGCCCTCTCGATACATTTCCCTGTCCGACATTTGAAATGGGTTGGGGGACACGTTCTGAGGGGATGATAGAAATGGGCAAGAGATCCAGGGGCTGATTTGCAATGCCTAGCAACACATGCCCAATATTAGGGCTGGACGTGTCTCGAATGGGAGAACGCTACAAATTAACCAAGAATCGAAATTACAAGTAGACCATAATATTTTACAAAGATACCCACGTATTGTAAACGCAGTCGATTTCATCCGAACCGTCAAGACAATCTTCGTCGCCATCACAGCGCCAGTTGCTTGGGAGACACGCCATCCCATCGCAACTGAAATTCGTGGGCCCTGAGCAGTTTTGATTGCTGATTCTGGGTAGAACTGAAGAAAGAAATAGGATGGGAGTCGGTTATTACTATAAACAGAAATCGGTTTCTAGCTGGTATCGTGAAACAAACAGTCACACCACTTTTATCAAATGAGTCCGTCCAACAGTGGCAAATTATAATTGAACGCCAATGAATTAGCACCTTGATGTCATAATTCGAAGTATGGGACAGATAAACTCACATTCCGTAAGGCCCCAGATAAATCAAGCTTCCACACTTTTTTATCTAGTTCCAGCACAAGGCAACCTTCAACGGTGCGCTCTGTCACATATTTACAAGTTACCTAATCAACTCCAACGAATGACAAAAACTCACGCCGTCGACACATGATTTCGTCACTGTTGTCGCCGCAGTCGTTGTTGCCATCACAACTCAATTCGCGACTGATGCAGACGCCATTAGCGCAGGCGAAACGGCCTACTTATCCAAGAGGCCCGAACGTTTCGAATGCAACATGAGCGCCGCGGTATGAGATCATTAGTTGCATCAGTGGTCAGGAGTGGTTGGTTCCGATGTTGGACGGAGCAAGTTGAGATGGAAAGATAAAGCACAAGATAATTTTAGTTGTTTATTTATTAGTGAGAGCGAATATAAATGGAATAAGGTCGGCACTTTGTAAGGCTCATTTGGAATACGCTTTTCAGCCTTCATTGGACATAATTGGGTTTATTGCACCACTCATGCGCTACTTTGTGAGTTTTCCCATACAGAAATTTATATACAAGGAATCTTCAAAAAATTTGGGTGTAATCAGAAATTTTCAAGTCAAAACATGATTAATCATATCTTTGGTTTGTGCTGATACCTGCAAACCCGTCGTTTATTCCTCTGACGCAATTAAGATAACAAGTGACGGCTTACAAGAAATTAGTTTTTTTTATCCATGGAAGAGGCAAACTTTTGAGATCAGAGCTTTTATCAAGTTTTTAACAAAACTTGATTCGAAATCCCCTGATATTGTCTATTCTTTGTAGCATGTTTATACACCACATAGAAACACTGTTTTGAGGTGGATGAAACGTTTCAAAGAAGGAAGAGAAGACCTTAATGACGATGAGAGAGAAGGGAGACCATCCACATCAACAAATGCAGAAAAGCTGGCCGCCGCACAAAAACTTCTGGAAGGAGATTGCGGGATTAGCGTTGAATTTATTGCGAAAGAAGTCGATATTTTCCAAGAATCAGCATATGAAATTTTAACAGAGCATCTTGACCTCAGCAAGCTTTCCGCCCGGTGAGTGCCGAAAGCGCTGAGGGATGATCAGCTTGCACAAAAGTCATATTCCATCATGATAATACTCCAGCCTATTTTTCCCGGCTAACAGAGAAACTTTGAGGGAATTTCGTTGGCAAACCATACTCCATCCACCCTCAGCTTAAGAAACATTTAAAAGAAACAAGATTTTAATCGATCGAAGAGGCAAAACATGAAGTCAAGACATGGTGCAATTCAAAAAGCCAGGAGTTCTTCAGAGAGGAACTTATCAGGTGGAAGCATCGCCTTCAGAAGGGCGTTGACCTAAATGGAAACTATGTTGAGAAATATGTGACATTTGTGTTATTTTAATTTTCAATAAATATTTCTTTCACTTTGCACCAAAACCTTTTGAAAATAACTCGTATAGTAGCAATCTATGCAAAATCCTGAGGCTAACTTTTATTGACGGTGAAATTATTCAGTGAAAGGAGCTCAGGATAAATATCTACCAACTCTGAATACAGCAGTAAAGTACCCAAGTAGGTCAACTTTTCTGGCTCGACGGTCTAAGAAACTCTTCTCTAACTTTAATATTTCCTATCGGAAAGGTTTTTATTGGCTTTCGTTACTAAAAAAATTATTAGATTACCACATTTTATAGAGTCATGTGTATGCTATCTATGTATGTTTGGAGGGGGAGATTAAAATAATTGATTTTCCTTAATCATTAAAAAATGAAATATTTAATTTTGTTTTATTTTTTAAACATTTTTGAGAGCCCATCTGGCTACTGCCTATTAAGACAAAAGTCGCACTACTATGCTAGATTAAAAAACGAAGAAAAAAAAGGGCAGAAGATAAGGACAGGCAAAAAACAACAAATAAAATAACAACAAGGAGTAACAACAAGGAAAGAAGGTACCCTAGGAGACCTTACGGTCCATTCAAAGAGGGTACCTTTGGACTAGCAATTGAGCGGGCACAAGGCTGCTCAATTGTTTTGCGTCCCTAAACGGACACTTTTCAAGACTTTGTCTAGTCTTGACTTGAACTGGTCAACAGATTCACTGTTGACAACTTCCACTGGAAGTGCGTTCCACATACCGCAGATACTGTAGGTGAAAAAATTTCCACACAGATTGCGGTTGTAACGCTTCAGTTCAAGTTTGAAGCCGTGATTGCGCGTTCTGTTCTCACTCAGTGTGAACATATCCCGGTAGTCAACATTGTCGAACTCTCGAAGTATTTTGAAAACTTCGATGAGCTGACCACGCAGTCTACGGGTTTCCAGCGAGAACAGATCTAATTCCCTTGGTCTATCCTCATAACTTTTATGTCGGATAGAGGGAATCAGCTTGGTTGCCCTGGCTTGTACGCGTTCCAATCTCGCGATGTCCTTTCGCAATGAAGGACTCCAAAATTGTACGGCATACTCCAGGTGCGGTCAGACAAGTGAGTTGTACAGGCACAGTACAATCTCCTGGTTCCGATAACCAAACTGGCGCTTAATATAGCCTAGCATCCTTTGGGCCTTTTTCTCCGCCTCAATGCACTGTTTCGAGAACTTGAGGTCACTAGTGATTGTTACACCTAAGTCCTTCTCAGTGTCGGTGGATTCCATAGCAGTGCCCTTAAGGATATACTGAGATTGGGGGTTTCTGTGGCCGATATGCATCACTTTGCATTTGCCCACGTTAAAAGGCATCTGCCACATGTCCGACCACTCCCCAATCTTCCCAAGATCTTCCTGCAGGCGGGCAGTATTTCCATCCTTTGCAACGTTCATACCAAGCTTGGTATCGTCGGCAAATTTGGAAATCTTCGCAACCATGTCACCGTCCATGTCGTTGACGTAGATGATGAATAGTAGTGGTCCCATGACATAACCTTGAGGCACCCCGCTAGTAATGGGCACCCACTCAGAAGACTCTCCATTCACCACCACCCGTTGCCGTCTGCCACTTAGCCAGTTCTCGATCCAGCCGGCTACCTTTCCGTCTATGCCTAGCGCTCGCACTTTCCGGAGAAGGCGGCGGTGTGGTACCTTATCAAAGGCTTTCTGAAAGTCTAGGTAGACCACATCCACCGCCTTGTCCCGATCGTGCTCACTGAAAACGAAGTGGAAGAATTCCACAAGGTTCGTCAGGCATGACCGTTGCCTTCGGAAGCCGTGCTGGGAACTCTTCAGTAGCAGGTTTGACTCTAAATACGACGTCACTTTGTCCACCATGATGCTTTCCATGAGTTTACCGACTATCGAAGTGAGACTGATAGGTCGGTAGTTCGACGGTTGGTTACGGTCTCCTTTCTTGAAGATAGGAGTCACCTCCGCCTCACGCCATTCTCTAGGAACGTATTTGGTCCGGATTGACATGTTAAAGATAGCGCACAGATGTCGTGATACTTCATCGCACACTTCCTTCAACACTTTAGGTAGAAACCCGTCCGGTCCAGGGGACTTATTCGTCTTTAGGTCAGCGATCTTTTTCTTTATTTCTCCTTCGGTGAAGTCCATTGCCTCCAGCTTTTCCCCCGAGTAGGAATCCGTCGGCTGGGGAATGGGACCACACTCTTCAGTAAACACTGAAGAGAAGTAGTCGTTGAGGAGGTTAGCATTTTCTGCATCTGAATGCTTTAATGTCCCCTCCTCATTCCTCAAAGGGCCAATCGTTCGACGGATTGGTTTACGGCTGTTCACATATCCAAAACACTCCTTGGGATTCTCTTTACAGAGTCTCGCCGCTCGGAGTTCCTCAGACCGCTTAGCCGCCCTTATACTGGACTTCACTCTCCTGGCTAGCCTCCAGGATTCGTCAAAGTCACCCGAGATCTTCGATTGCCGGTGCACATTTCTCTTCTCCCTAAGCAGTTGGCCGATTTCTCGATTAAACCACTTTGGTTGAACATAGGACCGACGGGGGCATTTCAGAGGGATAAAACGCGATTGAAGACTCATGAATGTGGTTTTGAAACTGTTCCAAGAGTCTTCAACAGCATCGCACTCTTCTAGCCTCGCGTCAGTCAGTCCCGCGCGTAAACCTGCAAAGTCTGCTCTTCTCAAATCCAGTTTCCTTGATTTACTAGTTGCAGGCTCTGCCTTGGGGACTTTGACTACAAATCTAATTAGTCGGTGGTCACTGCCACCGATCTCTTCGCCAACAGAGAGGTCCTCAACGATGTCATCCTCAGAGGTGAAAACCAAGTCGAGGATATTGTCTCCTCTCGTTGGCTCTCTCACCCACTGAGTGAGGAACTCGTTGTTCGTGAACTCCAGGAGTAGTGCGTTCTCGCCACAGGGTTCTCTGGTTTCCCAGTCAACTTGTGTGTTGAAATCACCCATGACGATACACACTCTGTCTTTGACAAGTTCTCCTAGCAGCTGGTACAGATCTCTGTCCTTTTCAACGAGTTGGGCAGGAGGTCTATAAAGCACCAGGGTCCTGTATTTGGCAGGACCTATCTCTAGGTCAACACCTAGTAGTTCATGGTCGGATATGATGTTGCAATCCGTCGAGTTGAGAGTATCCTTGACATACAACATCACACCACCACCCTCTCTGTCTGGCCTATCTTTCAGGAAGAGCTGGTAACCGGGAATCGTGAATTCACCTTCAAAATCTCGGCTTGAGGTTTTTATCCACGACTCCGTTATGGCCACCCTCTCAGGTTCCTCTGTTACTACGAGGCCACGGAGCTCAAGAAACTTATTCCTGATTGACATCGCATTGAACAGAAGAACTTTGAGGGAGTCCCCTAGTGTAGGACTCCCTACACTCTTTCGTTTCCCGGCTTCTCTGTTTTCGTGGTCACACCCTTTTTGACGACCTCCGAGAAGGTCGTTCCAGGAGTTACACGGGCATGCTGGCGCACGTCCGCTTTCGCTCTGTTTCGAACGCTCCTTTGGGTGCGTTCCACGACATCTTGGATTAGATTGGCAAGAAAGACCTTCCCTTTAAAGGAGAGATGTACCCCGTCCCTTTGGTAGAGGTCGTCTCTACCGATAAAGGTGCGATAGGGGTCCACGAAGAAGACTCCTTCTGCCGTGCAGAGATCCGCCAACCTTCTGTTCACTGCGACGTTTCTTTCGTGAGCGGTTCGGGATGGACCTCTTCTCGGAAGCATCCCAACCACCACACGTTTGCGGGTTTTAAGCCCTATGTCGTCCTCGGCTCCCATCACCGTTTGGATGGTCTTGCCACTGAGGCCAACCTCACCCCCTCTGAGGTAGAGGTCGTTGCCGCTCACCATCAGAGCAACGACTGAATTCTCAGAAACGTGAGCTTTCTCTGCCTCTACTCTGATGGTGTGGTTACCCCGTCCTGACAGGCAGCTTACCTTCACGCTAGTGTGAAGGCAGGCCGCTAGCAGCGGCTGCAGATCCCGTGTTTGCGAGTCACCAATGAGGGTGACCTTCGGACACTTGGTCTCTGAAGACGGGGTCTTCCCTTGTGGAAGAGGCCTCCCCTTTTCCTCTTTACTCTCCACATTCTTATCTTTCTTTTTCTTCTTCTTTATCTGTTTTTCTTCTATTTTGGGTTCTACTTTTGTTTCAACTATCTTCTTTTTCTTTTTTTTCTTCGTTTCTCCTTTCTTCTTTTTCTCCTTTTCTCTCGCCTCAGCTGGCTTAGCCTCAGATGATGCCGGAATGTCCGCTTCATTACTAGGGGATTCCGACACGTCAGTGGGCGGCGCCTCTTCTAGGCATCGAACCTGAGCTACGTTAAGGGCTTCGAGCTTCTCCAACTTTCCCTCAAGGACCTTAGCTCTCTCCTCTGAGGCTCTATAGAGGTCTTTTAATTTCTCCACCTCTCGCGTCAATATGCAAGTAGTGCAGATACTTTCAGGGCTGCATTTTGAATAGCAGCCCTCCGGAAAGTCAACGCACCACTTTTCTAACTGGCATATTGCACAGTTGTGTTTGAGACGAACGGGTCCTTTTTTGCCTGTCATTTTGAGCGCTTTCTCTCTCTCTGAAAACTCGTGACCAATCAATGATAAAAAGGGGGGTTGGTGAGTTCTTCCCGATGAGTCGCTCCCGCCTATCCATCGGAGAGGTTTCGGATCTTTCAGAAGGCACGCTCCATGTGCTGCTGTTCGTCCGACCGAGTCGTCAAACCTCGGCGTGCCGTGGCTCCCAACCAAGCAGCACTGACGGTCCCCGAAGGAGCCATCGATTTCTCACCAGGTGAACAACAACGAAGCACGCCCCGTACTAAACTCCTACTAGTTCCCTTCACAACGGCCAGGATCTCAGAGTAGCGTTCAATGGATATCCCGCCACACCTAGGAACTCGACCCAAGGCTTTTTATTGGCCTGGCAACCAACATGGAAACAAAGGGCCGTCACCTCGGACCAATGCTACCATAAGCACCCGTCAACGGGCACTGGGAAACGGTCAATAATTACGCGCCAGGGAAGGGGTTAACGAGGCACTACCCTCATCCCATTCATCGTGCCCCAACGCCTAGGACACCTCTAGTCCTAGTCTCTCGCAACCAGTGAGCGTCGATTGGCGTTGTTTATAGAGGTTCCAAAGCCTCTCTTCTGACGCATGAGGTAGCTGCCAGGTCCTTATAGGTAGATAGAGGAAGAAAGGGAAAGAGTGACACGATAGGAGGAGGCTTTTTTTTGTTTTTTTTTCTTTTTGTATGAGTGGGAGATAGGATAAAAGTAAAAAAAAGAGAGGGATAGAGTAGAAAAAGGAAGGAATGACGCAATTAGTCTGGAACCTCGTTTCCGACCAAATCGACAAGGGAAGCCCTACCAGGGGTACCCAGAAGAGGTACCCCCGCCGACATAGCTCGAAAAGTCCAAGGTCCACACAAGCTCTCTTCCCGCGACAAGGGGGCGTCACCTCTCCCTCTATTTTCGTTATAAAAATAGAGAGAGAGAAAAGAAACCAAAATTGAAACGAGAAGGAAACGCGCTCTGGCGTCAGCAGTAGCTCCCGCCTACCCGCTGCAGGAACATGCGACCTACACTCAACCGTCAAATAAATTGGAGCAGGCCAGCCTCTGACAAAAATTCTCATAGTCCACAAGTATGTGTGCACAAACCAGTCCCCAGTACAAGAGACAAGTGGTGGCGACTCCGCTCGTCTCGGTACCGGGGCAGG
The DNA here is from genome assembly GCA_963969495.1 of Ceratothoa steindachneri. Classification (NCBI taxonomy): domain Eukaryota; kingdom Metazoa; phylum Arthropoda; class Malacostraca; order Isopoda; family Cymothoidae; genus Ceratothoa; species Ceratothoa steindachneri. The sequence continues at coordinate 83,532,440 of OZ018317.1, read as the reverse complement.
TAGAGGGCGCAAAAATCACTAGACTGTGACTTTTCAAAAGGAATGTGCCGAACAATCTGGGGGTCAACACAGTCGTCACAATAAGGCACAGGGGAGCCCGTCATCAAATGGCGGTGCGTCCGGCGAGTGTGTCCAGTTTGGAGATGACAGAAAACGACCTTAAGCTGTCGCGGAATTGCGGCTAGGTCCATGGAAACTCGAGGCGCAATAGCACGTAAATTTGGATTCCCTTCGACCGTCTCCCATCTATTTCGCCAAGCCGCCCAGAGGGCTGCCCGTATTCCTGCTATGTAATCGGTGTGAGAAAAGGCAAAACGCTGGTCCGGTCGTCTAGCCTCGAAGACTCTTTGGCGCCATCATCGGCGAGCTCATTCCCCGCAATTCCCATATGTACAGGAACCCAGCAGAAGATAATCTCGAAATCTGCCCGGCTGTCCAAAATCGTGGCGTCACGGATATAGCGAAGCAGGAGATGCGGAGATTCCAAAGCCCCGAGAGTACTCAAAGCAGTTTGTGAGTCTCTATAAATCACTATCCGGTCTCCGAACCGGGCACGTCGCGTTATCTCCCGTACCGAGCGGTGTATTGCAACCAGCTCGCCGGGAAGATAGAGGCAGCACCTAGAAGAGCCCCGCTGACTTCAAACAAAGGGAATACGGCATAGAAACCGAATAATGCACTGGAAAACACATAGTGCCGACGCAATACTCCCGGTGGTGTAGAAGCTTTGGGAGCAGAGGTGTAGCGACAAATAGTCAAAGGTTGTATCCTCCAAGGTGGCATTCTGGGCAGAACAAGGGGTGCCACCAGCCCAAGAGCTATACCTAGCTCTCTAAGAAGTTTTCTGGTTCTAAACTAAAAGGGATTAGGGTATGAATGGTGTCTCTCTCGGCATAGGCACCGTCGAGATCAGCTGCGGATGCAGTGAGAGCTGTTGGCGAATGAGGGAGGCGCCAGGTTCTCGCGTTGGGGCTAATAATGCACTGTGCGCGGCGCAGAGCGAGGGGCATCTCCCAAACATAATAAATAGTATCTCAATGGGTGATGTGCGGAAGCCACCGGTCGCCAGGCGAAGGCGGGTGTGCTAGATCGAATTCACCATCAGCAATACTCTTGGCTGCGGATGCATAAACCTCGCATCCATAGTCGAGATTGAAACGTTCAGCACCTCAGGCGCTGAACGTCACGCAATGAAGAATATCCATGGCGTGGGTACAAGAGACCCTAAGGCTGTGAATATGAGCTTTCCAGGTGAGGCAAGGGTGAAACACAAAACTAAGGAATCGGTGCGAGTCCACCACTTCCAGGCGACCTCCATTTAAAAACAAGTTTGGGTCAGGGTGAAGCTGTAGGCAGCTGCAGAAGTGCATCACATTAGTCTTGGCTAAGGAAAACCGAAGCCTGTGTGCTTCGGTATAGCGAGAGACGCGGTTCAATACCAGTTAGAATCGACGCTCCTGAGATGGCATCTCGGCTGAGCCAAAAGAAATCCAAAGGTCGTCAAAGTAGAGCGTGGCTGGAACATCTGCCAGCAGCACTGAGATGATGCCGTTGGTGCTCAGGCCAAAGAGTGTGACACTGAGAACACTTCCCTGCGGGAAACCCTCTTCCTGCTCCATGGAGGCAGACAGGGCTCTCCCCACACGTACTTGGAATCGACGATCTCGCAAAAATTCAGATATTGTAAATTGGGAGGAGTCCCCTCGCACCCATTGTGCGGGAAGTCTCCATGATACCGTATCGCCATGCAGTATCATAGGCCTTCTCCAGATCGATATTACAGTGGCGTAGTGCTGCTTACGAAGGAAGACCTAGCAGACGCCGTTCTCTAGTCGGAGCAGAGCATATGAAGTGAAATGGAACTTGCGGAAGTCTCACTGTGGGGGCATTCCGCGTGGAATTTCTTTTCCAGCACGGAAGTGAAGTCCTTGCGCTGGAGAAGATTCTAGAAGTTGGTTAGGCTTAAAATGGGTAACACCTTCCCATTTCCACAAGCGGTAGCCTCGAGCCGCGTCCACCACGGACCACCTTTACGCGGTTAGAATCTCCTCGGCGTGAAGATTCGAGGCCATTCGAGAGTAGCGCTGTTTCCCCCACCCCCGCGGGGAGAGCCTCGGATATATATAGGGCTCGTCTTCCATGCGGCAGACACAGAGTTGAGAAGTATCGTCCGGACCCAAGAAGATTCCCCTAGTTCCAAGTCAGGTGCTAACAACAAAGCAAAGTGACGGCTGAAGTTTTTGTGTGTTGGAATTAGCCCCAACCAGTGAGGTAATTCCATTTGGCGATCGCTACCGAGCGATTTTTCCGACTCCACTCATCAACTCCAGCCAAAGCCCTCCTCGTTCGCCCCTCGTTTTCGGGTGGCCGAAATACTCTCCCCTGGACCGGATGTTACCGCCCCCCCCTTTTTGGAGAACTGTCATCACGTTAACTTCCCGCTCAGAAGCTCCAAGCGCCCTCGCCTCACGTTTATTGCCTGCAGAAGACACCCGTGAAGCCTTACCCTGACGTCTCACCCGGAATCCTCCGAAAGCCAACCCCTCTTCCCGTTCAGCAACCCAATTGAGTTAATCCTCCCCATTTGAATAGTCTCCTTTTGTAATACAGAAATTTTTAATTTCATAGCCTGACGCATAACTCTGCAATTCCCCCCCCCCTCCTCTCATTTACCAATTTAATTTTGCCTATTTATTCTCTTATTTTTATGTAAATAAAATTATATTTTTGTAAATGCCTATTTAAATATCCTTGAGCTTTGCCATTGCCCAAATTTTACCTTACCTCGTTGCACTCTTATCTCGTTGTTCCGCGCGTCGAAACTCATGGCGTTCTGTTCCTTGTCGGTTCGCCCTTAAGTTATTGGTCCCTCCCCCATAGATATAATATGGTATTGATATAATGTAATGTCATACCACGACATATATATTTATTAATATACATATTATATAATTTTGGTGTCAAGTGTGTTTGGTTTTTTTACGAACCCGTGTCATTTTAATTTCGACATTAGAAGTTCCCTTGTTATTCACGTCTATCCCTTTTATTTTAATTTTTGTACTGTACTGGCACAAGGCAAGTTCAAGTTAATTGAAGAGCAGTGGAACGTAATCTATTTAGATTTTGTGTTGGACCTTTCGATCGCCAAAAGCGATCGAAAGGTCGTCCACGTAGCGAAAACATCTTCTGGCATCACCGAGCTGATGCCGTTGATGCTCAGGGCAAAGAGTATGACACTGAGTACACTTTTCTGCGGGACACCCTCTTCCTGCTCCTTTGGTCCGAAGAGATCTCCCCGCACCCGTATGCGGAATCGATAAACTCGCAAAAATTCAGATATAAAGACTGGGAGGCGTCCCCTCGCCCCCATCGTGTGAAAAGTCTCCATGATGCCGTATTGCCATGCGGTATCATAGGCATTCTCCAGATCAAAAAACACCGTGGCGTAGTGCTGTCTACGAAGGAAATCCTCTCAGACGTCATTTTCCAGTCGGAGCAGAGCATTCGACGTTGAGTGGAACTTGCACACGCAAGAGGTTAGTGAGATTGGGCGGAAACTGGTCGGAGTAGAGTGATCTCTACCCGGTTTGCGAAAGAAGATCACAGTAGCGATTCGCAAGGAATCTGGGAGAATACACTCCACCCAGATCCTGTTGAACAACTCAATCACAGTAAAAAGCGGTCGTGAAGGATTCCGCCACGGACGCTGGGTCCAAAATTGCGATCCCATTCTCCTGGAGAACGGGAGGGGGGTCCTTCGAGAACTTGCCCCGAATCATTTAAACTCGCTTCCACACCTCTGCTAAAGGGGTCTTCCCGTTAAGTGAAGACACGTATGCCTGCCATGAAGACCGGCGGGCGTGCTTCGAAATATACTGGAACCTAGCCCTAGCCCGACGAAATTCAGCGACAGTAAAATCGTTCGGGAGGCGCTTATAGCGCATGTAGGCATAACGCTCCTGTTTGAGGGCCGTCTCACACTCGGCCGACCACCATGGGAGTGGTCGGCGTGCAAAACAGCCATACGTTCTAGGAATAGTAGTCAGGCCCACGGCGATAAGGTTGCCGAAAAGAACTCAACGGCCTCATCTACCGACCTAAACTCATCGACTGAGATAGAGAATTCAGTCATTTCCTGAAATGCAAGCCACTGCGCCCGCGCCAAGCACCATCGAGGTGGGCTCTCAGGCAGCAGTCACTCTGAAAATGATAATTGAATGGGAAAGTGATCACTACCATGGAGGTCATCGACCACCCCCAATAAAAATCAGGCTGTGTATCCGAAGAACACAAAGATAGGTAAAGGCAAGAGAAGGAAACGGTTCTCGGACAGTGATGCGTAAACTCATCCACGTTTAGGACACCCATCTCAAGCTCTTCGATCATATCAGCAAGGACTTGACCCCCTGGGATTTATTGAGTAATCTCCCCCGAGAGGATGCCTGCCGTTCAGATCTCCAAGCAAGAGAAAGGCCCTCGGCAACCATGCCACGACGCGGCGGAAGTCCCCCGCGTCGAAGTCAGCTGACAGTGGAATGTACGCAGAAATAATAGTATACCTCCTATCCAGTGCAGCTGCTCAGCCACTGCCTGAAAGGAGGTATCTAAAGAGAAAGGAAGAACGGAGACATCATGTCGGGTGTAAACCGCGCATCTCCCAGCCCGGCCATCTCGTGGTGATGGAGTCGCAAGACCCTTATACCCTGGGAGGGCAGGAAGGGGGCACGCGCCTACCATGGTCTCATGCAGAAAGATAGCTAACGGGGAACGGGACGAGACGAGCCTCCGCAGCTCCTCCCAGTTGGCCAGGAGTCCACGGCAATTCCATTGAAGGAATATGCCCTCCAGGCCTAGCTCAGAGGAGACGCGGGGGCCCTCCTCGAACAGAAGCAGCTCACATAAATGACCGTACGCTTCCCGGAGGCAGAACCCCGTGCGCTTTTGACCGGACAAAGCTCTAAAGGCGCTGTCGCCTTCCAGGACTTATTGGGGGAGGTTGCGCTTGCCATGCGAGTCTTTTCCTCTTTCCGCCTCGAAACCTTAGTCTTGCGTTGCGGCTTCGGAGGCGGGAGGCCCTCTCTTCGAGGAACCAAGGTTTCCGAGCCACTCGCCCCACCACTAGGCGTGGGCGAAGGAGCCGAAGTTCCTTTCTTGCTGTCCTCCTTTAGGAACCCCGGAAAATGGCCTAGGGACCAACTTCAGGCGTGTTGCTTCCTGTGATTCTAACGACTTGGTGGAGGCGCGTGGCCGTTTCGCTTTTCTGGAAACGGTCACGCTGGGGGAAGAGGGGGGAGCCCTGGTTTTAGCCGGGGCTGGCTGTGAACCCTTTTGCCCCCAGCTTACCAGGGGAGCGCCCGGGTTGAGTACAACCCTCAGAAGGGCTCCGAATGGGCGCGGAAACAACCGTAGTCGTTGGCCTGGATGGGCCAGGAGCAGAGGGTGTCTTTCTAACTATTGAGGCAAATGACGTTCAGGAAGAGCTGGGCGCGCCAGGACCAAGTCCTAAGCCTCGCGGAATGAGATTCGATCCTGGGCCTGAACGGCCAGGATTTTTTTCTTAATGAGATATGCACCACATTGCTTTGAAGAAGCGGGGTGCGGCTCTCTGCAATTGACACACTTGTCCACACATGATTTAGACTTATCGTGTGCGGCCCTGAAGCAATTTACACAAACCTCGGGTGACCCTTTCTATGCACGTCTGCAAGAACGATTCGTATGGTCGAGGCGGTGACACTTATAGCACCGCCGCGGCAGTGGCACGAATCCCTTTATAATGTAGTGGTACCAACTTGCACGCACCGACTCAGGGAGCTTGACACAGTCGAACGTGACGAAGAGTGTAGGGGTGGGCTCGAGGCCCCTCCCTGTTTTCTTATCACACGTTCGACCTTGACGGCCCCATGGTCGGCCAGCTCTAAGGTGATGTCCTCAATGGAGTAGTCAACGAGTTCCCTCGCATAAACTACTCCTTTCACAAAGTTCATGGTAGAGTGCGGCGTCACACTCACCGGGGTGCCATGAATTGTCCGAAGAGCACTATCTTGGCCGCCTCGGAAGGATTAACCGCATTCGCCAGAAGGCTCCCGTCCGAGAAACGAGTCACCTTCGGCTCTCTACCAATTGCACTAGCTAAAGCTCTCCTCTGATGGATCATATTGCCCTTGGCCAATCTGGTGCCATCAGTGGATCGAATAAAGACGATGCGTTTGAAGCCAGCGGGCTCGAAAATGCCAGGTAACCTCTGAATGAGGGGCCCCGATGTCATCGAGGCTCCGCCCTGTGCACTTTTGTTCTTTGTCGTAGTCAGGGGCTCCGCACCCGGGGGTGCAGAGGGGCCGGGTGTGCCGATCTTGGCTTGGTCGCTTGCTAAAGTGGCAGCAGACCCATCCGTTCCCGCAGCCCCAGCGGATGAAGAGGAGTTCCGAGTCTTCCTTAGTCTTTTTAGTCTTAATCTTTTATTTTTTAGACAGGAGGGCGGGAAATGAACCCTCCTCACCTCCGCCAATAGGAGCCCCTAGGCCAGATGGACCGGCCTCAGCCAGCTCCTTCTCCGAAATGGAGAAGGTCTTGATGGTCGCAAGGACACCGGTTGGGGGAGATCCCTTCCTTCCTTGTACTGCCTCATCGCCCTCAGCCCTTTGAAGAGGACCTTGCATAGGGGCGGATTCGGGTTCGGTCCTTGGCGCCGACCCCGGTTTCCCCCCCATGGAAGGCTCTATGGTCTGAGGCTGAGTTTCTTCAAGGGACATGTCTATGACAGGACGGGCCTTCAGTTGGCCATCTACTTCAGGACATCGCAGGTCCCCTTGGCTGCGTGACCAGTCTGGTGTGGGTAGGCACAGGCCTTGACCCCGGCAAGGTTTGATATTCTTGCAAGCAGGTCTTTTGAGGGAAGCGACCGAAGGGGCCTTGCTTCCCTCTCCTCCCTAAGGGGGTTCGCCCTACCGAGCCGCTTTGATGGGTTGCGGTTCGCCATGGGCTGCCTGCTGGCTTTCTTGGCAGTCTCATTCGAAAGAAAAGGAGGGACTGCCGCTGGAAGCATGGTGGTGCCCTAAAGCACCTTCAGAGAAGGGGGTGAGGGGGAGTCCCCTATACCCGTAGACGTAGGAGAGGAGTAAGCCTCCTCTCCAGGTTAAGAAATATGGATGGTCCCCTGTGCAAGCACAGGGGTGGGGGGACCTCCATTGTTCTCGAGGAGCTACCCGAGGGTGGCTCCGTTGATAAGCAATGGGAATTGGGGAGATATATATTTTTTTAAATTTTCTCATACATGGGCATAGTGACCCTCTTTATTACACGGGATGGAATCGCGCATCACCTCTCGTAGTAGCCCGCACTGCAAGAAGTGCTTACAGGCAAGCAGAGCCAAGCGCCTCCATTTTCGACCACCCCTCCCGCCTGGTGGCCTAACAGTCCATCGGCATGGCGGCTCCACCTTAGACACAGAGTAAAACTGATAGAGTGTGAAGAGGAAAGGAAAAGGGATGTGAGGAAGCTCTTGGTGGGGATGAAGCAGGTTGTTAAAAAAAACATTACGAACCGGAGCTCAGGGGTTAGGGAACGTTGTCCCCACCCCCTTCAGCCCCGATCCGGGACGTTTGGCTTGAGAAGAAGGTCAGCTTCTACCCTGTGAAATTAGAGGCCTACCAGAGAAAGTTGTGGGAGAGGTTGTATGAAAAGCGACGAGGTAGGGGAGAAATACAGGCTATCTGATTGAAGGAAGAGAGGCTAAGCTGGGCCGGACGGAGCGCTGGATCCCGTCTGCATGGTGGCCAGGATGGCAAATCGTCGTGCCCCTTACGGGGGCATTTCAGGTCAGTAGATGATGCCGTTGAGTTGTTCCCTGGTAACTTTATCGCAGCAGGCCTGACTACTATTCCAAGAACGTCTGGCCGTTTTGCATGCTGTGCTGGCCACTCCCGTGGTGGTCAGCCGAGTTAGAGCCGGCCCTCAAACAGAAAAGTTATGCCAATATGCGCTATCAGTGCTGCCCGAACGATTTCACGGCCGGTGAATTTCTTCGGGCTAGGGCTAGGTTTTGGTATATGTCAAAGCACGCCCGCCGCTCTTCTTGGCAGGCATACGTGTCTTCACTTAACGGGAAGACCCCTCTAGCAGAGGTGTGGAAGCGAGTCAAAAGGATCGGGGCAAGTTCTCGCATGACCCCTCTTCAGTTCTCCAGGGTAATGGGACCGCAATCTTTGTACCCACATCCGTGGTGGAATCCTTCGCGACTGCTTTCTCCACATTCTCTAGCCGGGATGCTGCTCCGCCAGCATTCAATGCACGTTGTGATATCGCGGAAGGCCGCTGACTGGACCTTTACTCCAGAGTCGGAGAACCCTTCAACGACAGGTTTACTGTGAGTGAGTTGCGTTCCACTCTTGCTTCGTGCGCGAACACCGCCCATGGTCCGGATGATGTCCCGTACGGCATGATTCGACACCTGGTTGAGCGAGGTATGGCCTTTCACTTAGATTTGTTTAACATTATCGGGTAGAGGGTCTCCTCCAAGATTCCTGGCGAATCGCTAGTGTGCTCGGCTTTCGCAAACCAGGGAGAGATCCTTATACTCTGGCTGGTTTCCGCCCAATCTCTCTAACCTCCTCCGTGTGCAAGTTAATGGAGAAATTGGTAAATGTTAGATTAGCCTTTTCACCTGAACAGTGGAGGCCATCTGTCTTCTGCACAGTGCGGCTTCCGCAAGTTCCCCTCCTCGTCGGAAGCTCTGCTCCGACTGCGAGGCCTCCCTTCGTAGACAGCACTACGCCAAGGTGTTTTTCGATCTAGAAGAGGCCTATGATACCGCATGGCGATACAGTATCATGAAGACTCTCAAACGATGGGGGCGAGGGGACGGCTTCCAATGTTTATATCTGAATTTTTGCGAGATCGTCAATTCCGCGTACGGGTAGGAAAAACCCTCTCTGGCCCAAAGGAGCCGGAAGATGGTTTTCCGCAGGTAGGTGTCCTGAGTGTCACACTCTTTGCCCTGCGCATCAACGGCATTACCTGAGTGCTGCCAAAAGATGTTCTCGCTACCCTCTACTTTGACGACCTTTCCATCTCTTTTGGCGCGGCCCAGATGCCAACTTTGGAGCGTCGACTCCAATAGACATTGAACCGCGTCTCTCGCTATGCCGAAGCGCACAGGTTTCGGTTTTCTTTCGCCAAAACTAAAGGGGCGCACTTCTGCCGCCATCCACGGCTCCACTCTGACCCAGATTTTTTTCTTAATGAGGTGCGCCTGGAAGTGGTTGAATCGCCCCGTTTCCTTGGTCTTGTATTTGACCGACGCCTCACTTGTGAGGTTTATATTCGCATCCTTAAGGTGTCTTGTACCCGCGCCATGGATATTCTCCGCTCCGTGACGTTTAGCGCTTGGGGCTCTGATAGGGCTACTGCCTTACTTTTTTATCGATCCTTTGCTTGTTCAAAGCTCGACTACGGATGCGAATTTTATGTATCCGCAGCTGAGCGTTTATTGCGGAAGGTGGATTCGATCCACCGCCGCGTACACTGCATCACTCGCCTGTACGCGCAAGCCCGGCGCCTCCCTCAGTAGCCAATAGCTCTCACTGCATCCGCAGCTGATTTCGACGGTGTCTGGGCCGCCGAGAGACGCCAGTCATACCCTAAGCCCTTTGGGTTTAAGGCCAGGAAACTCTTTAGAGAGCTAGGTATAGCTCTCGGTCCGGTGGCTCTGCTGGTTCTGCCCAGGATGCCACCCTGGAGGGTACCATATTTGGCTATTTGCCCCACGCGTCTGCTCCGAAAGCTTGTACAGTGTCGGGAGTATTGCGTTCGACTTTTTCGGAGCACAGCTCGTGCCACGCTGCACCCGTGCCAGTGTATACGGATGGCTCCATGTCCGAAGAAGGGGTCGGCTTCCACGCCCTATCCCCTCTGTTTGAAGTCAGAGGGGCATGCCAGGCGCTGCATCTGTCCTCACGGCCAAGCTGGTGGCAATATATCAATCGGTACGGGAGATTACGCGACGTGCCCGGTTTGGAGACCGGATTTTGATCTATAGTGATTCACAAAGTGCTCTCGGGGCATTGGAATCTCCGCATCACCTGGTTTGCGATATCCGTGACGCCATGGTTTTGGCGAGCCGGGTGGATGTCGATATTATCTTCTGCTGGGTTCCTGGACATATAGGAATTGCGGGGAATGAGCGCGCCGATGAGGGAGCCAAAGAGTCCGCAAGGACTCTGCGACCGGACCAGCGTTTCGCTCTTCCTCACACCGACTACATGGCAGGAATACGGGCAGCTCTTCGGACTGCTTGGCAAAGACGATGGGAGACGGTTGAAGGAAACTTAAAGTTGCGTGCCATTGCACCAGGACTGTTACCATGGACAGACTTTTGGGGAGAGGCCGGCCTTCTCCCTTTTATTTAATTAGGTTTTGTATTTTTTTTGTTATTGTTTTCTTTGTAGGCCGCGCGCTCCTGCCCTGGGGGGAGGGGGACCTCCCCCCGACGCCGGAGCTTGCTTCCTAATTGTCGTCATCTTTCCTTTTTATCGATGTTTTGTTTTCAAATTTTTATTTTATAATAGCCTTTAGCTGGGTTGTTTGATTGCGGCGACTTATGCCCAAGTGGGCAGTTGCCAGATAGCCCTTTAAAAAAAAAATCCATTATGCCTCGCATAAACCACTCCTTTCACGAAGTTCATGGTAGAGTGCTGCGTCACACTCACTGGCGTGCCATCAATTGTCCGAAAGGCACTAATCATGGCCGCCTTGGAGGGATTCGTACATTCGGTATAAGGCTCCCGTCCCAGAAACGGGTCACCTTAGGCTCTCTACCAATCACGCTAGCTAGTGCTCTCCTTTGATGGATCGTGTTGCCCTTGACCAATATGCTACTTTCAATGGAGCGATTAGCAACAAATTGTTTGAAGCAGGTGGGCTCGTAAACGCCTGATAATCTCTGAATGAGGGGCTCCGTCGTAATCAAGGCTTCGCTCTGCACACTTGCAATTTTGCTCTTTATCATGTACTCCCCACTCCAGGGAACACAGCCGAAGAAGTGCCGATCTTGTCTTGGTCTCTTACCAAAACGACAGTGGACGCGTCCGTCTCCGTGGCTACCGCGGAGGAAGAGGAGCTCTGAGTCTTTCTTTCCTTTTCCTTTTCCCTTTAAGAGATGATGATGGGGAATAACCCGCTTCTCTGTTCCACCGGAAGGAGCCCCTCTGCCAGATGGACCTGCCGCGGCAAGATCCTTCTCTGAAATGAAAAAGGTCTTGGCCTCCACAGGAACACTTGCCGGGGGAGAAAATCTCTCCTCTCCGTGAGTTTTTTTTAGTTTTCCATCATTGGGCTGGTGACCCTATTTGTATCTATGGATGCAAACGCTAATCACCACACGCAGTAGCCCGGTGTGCAAGGGGTGAATACGGGGCCGGCAAAGCCAGCTGCCGCCATTCAAGACCATTCCTCACGCCCAGTGGCCAGGCGACCCTTTGGCTTGGCGGCTCTACCTTGGGCTGGACTTAAAATTGATGGAACATGAAAAAAATAAGAAAGGTTATGTGGGGAAGGTGAGGGTGGGGATGAAGCAGGTTTTTAAAATCGACCTCTCCAAACCGTAGCTGAGGGGGGGGGGGCGTTTTCCCTCCCCCCCACCCTCAGCTCGATCCGGGATAGCTGGGTGAGAGGAAGCTGATCGGTGTCCACCCTGCGAAATATGTGCCCGACCAGAAAAAGTTGTGGGAGAGGTTGAGGAAAAGTGAGGAAGCAGAGGAAGCAGACAATGTGTCACAAAGAAGGAGAAGAGGTTAATCTGTGGCCGGAATGGTCGATGAGTCTAGTCCGTACCACGGCCAAGAAAGCAAATCGCTGTGCCCTTACTGGGTCGAGGATGGAAAAGGCAGCAATCCAGCATCGGATGTCATGTCCATTTCTGGTGGTAAAGTGAAGCAGAAAGAATAAGGAAAAATAGGAATAAAGTGACGTAAAACAAATGATCAGAAAAATGTAGGCAATTAAGGCGTTTTCCAAACAACGGTAACTAAATGTTCTCAAGAACAGATACATATGTTTAACAAATTTACGAATAAAGTTCCTTTTGCAAGTTTTCAAAATATATAATAAAAACATTTGACTAAGATTGGCCGAATAAATTCAACTAAAACCCCTAATTTTAGTATCTGAAGCCAATCGCAGATTTCCAAACGGGCGTAATAACAAACGATTTATTTTAGAAATTGCTTTAATGACGTCAAACTTTCCCTGACTAATCAAATACTTATTAGGGGCGAAGTCGGAGAAAATTATTTGGTTATTAAACTTGGAAATGAAATTCCTTAACTTCATTAACAGAACACAAACATCAAGCTACATCCATCTTCCACTGGCGTCAGCCAGTTCATTGCTTCTCATATATGTTATATATGGTGTCAACACACTTAATTTTCCTCTAATGGTAAGCATTAAAGAAAATGCACATATCAAGACAAGACATTAAAGATTTCTCACAAAGTTGGGTTTTTTGAGCACCGATGATGACCAATGAAGATCGTGCTTGCCTTTAGCCTTCTTTCCAAAGGAACGCCCTTTCCGTAGCACCCGAAGTTGCATACTCCAGCTATGTACCTTCTACATATTTTTACTTACTTAAATTCAACACTTTCTTGCCGAGATGCACTTGTTGGTTGTGACATTTAAAAACTAATTTTCTGGTGCTTTGTGCTTTGAGCGAATCAATCGTGGCACCCAATCTTTGCTACGCCTGAAAGATGTCAACATTTTATTGCGATAGGGGATGGATATGTAGTCAATAATATGCCAGATTCTTAGAAAAATATATATATTTATTGAAATGCAAGGCAGATTCGCTGCTGCTTTACCATTAGAATTGAGAGAAGGAGTGAGCGAGTTGCAACTTACTGATTGTACCGACTGCCGATCTTGAGGTACACTCTAACGTGGTTTTCGTATACTCGTGTGGTTGATGTGGTGGTTTCAGTTTATGTCAGTCAGCCAATGGTGGTGTGAATGCAAGAGTGGGGTCGTTTCTTGGGTGAAAATCGCAAGAGACGTGTAATAGTGTGAATACTGACAGGTTACTCGTTATCACAAAGGTACTTGAGTAATAAGAGTAGCCATGATAAGAGTGAACTTTATTCTCATTCACAGTAAGGCCTCTATCCAAAGGTATGGCAAGATGTTCTCTCAGTCTTCTCTAAAGGAACGTGAGTGCGGTAAAGACAGTGAGTGTTATGTATGAATCTTAAACGCTGTTTATTCTCAAGGTTGTTTAATCATCACCTTTCTGAATATGACATCTGAGTTGGTCTGGAATGCAGCTGTTTCACTCATGAGCTATTTGTTGGTGCAACTACGATTAAGTTATCTGAATTCAAGGATTCGGTGGTGCCAGATGATTCCACGTATATATATATATATATATATATATATATATATATATATATATATATATATATATATATATATATATATTATACTATATGTTGGCTCATGTGTCACTATTAGTCTATGCCCTGATGAAAGGTCATGTTTAAATATAGGGCACGAATATTAGGAAAAGTCAAGGTTACGTATCTTCTCGACATGAAGAATGAAATCTCAGAGGTTTCCAGGTGAATAAACATTGTCCAAAACTAAACATGACGCCAAAATTGACCTATGATTCGCTATTACCATGTTTCTACCATCATAAATTCGAAATTTTCTGCTTGTACCATGCCCCTTGGGGTTAACAGCATTGTCAAGCACGCCATGCCTCCTCACCTTTTTTTTAAGGGGTCAGGAGCAGGACCGAAACCCACATGGCATTATGGGTTTTAGGTTTAATTGATACCAGTGTAACTCCTGCTGTTGGCTACATATATATTGTGGATCGAAGAGATGCAGCTACAATTTTACCCATTTGGAAAGCAGTTGTGCGACCTGGGACTATCATTCACACCGACGAATGGAGATCCTACCAAAATTTTCAAGCTCTTGGGTTCGTTCACAGAACCGTCAACCATTTAGTAAACTTATTCGACCAGGTGAATGTAGTCCATACTTAACATATTGAGTCGTACTGGAACAAGTCCAAGGCTCAAATTAAGAAAATACGTGGCTACAGAAGGGAATATTTGACTTCTTACATACAAGAATTCATGTGGAGAAACCGTTTTGCCTTAAACGGGGTGTAAAATTTGTGCCAACATATTGCTTTGCAATATCCTTAATTATCTTTTTCTCGTGCTTACACTGCTTTCAGCAAAATTCTTCTTATGTTTTAATTTTTATTATATTTAAACATCATACATGCCACAAAGACGAAAGCGATGCCCTTTCACCGGAGGCGGGAGCAGCAAGTTAAACCCCTCTTGTTCCTACAGGGAACAAGAAGGGATTTGGAATTTGTGTCCGAGATGTCTCCGGAAGATGGGCATACTAAAGATGCTCTCCTATACATTTTAGAGGAGAGATAGGCTCACGTTGTAGCGAATATACACCTCTCTCGTCCAATCCAAGCTGAATTATGTTTGTGAGGTGTGTTCTTCGGCCTCTCCCTCATCTCTCCGTATGCTGAATCCTAACGGCAACCTAGCCCTCCTTTAATTCAGGGTGCATTACGTTCAGCATTTATGCTGAAGGTGGCATTTTCCCGTTCCATCACCACCGCCTCCAGATCTGACTAGGGTATATTTTCAGTATCCACCAACTCCCTTGCTCAGAGGTCTACAAGAGCGTCTTCTCCTCAGGGTCTGTCGCCGCCTATGACAGGTCTCCATCCATACACCAACACCTGGACTTCGTGCAGCCGAACACCTTTTCTATTTATGTCCACGCAATTCAGTCTTGCCCTTCTCGTTCTCACCCGCCACTCAATACAAAATAGTTTTGCTGGGTTTCTAGTCATGTCGGAGTCCTGGATAACAAGGCCGATGAGGCAGCTCGAATTGTGGCCATCCGGACACCAGCTTGTTGCAGTTTGCTTTATCGTGACGTTTATCTTCTTACTAGCATAGGTACCCAGCGTTGCCCGGGATAAATAGTCCTATCGCAAATCAAAACATATTGATTGAAATTCTTACATTGTGGCACAAAAATATCTTTACTTGCGAATTATAATTAATATTTGTGGGGTGAAGACAGATTCAGGAGAGTTGAGCAGTCTCCCTATCATATAATATACTTACAATGAGTAAACGTTTCACCGCGCGCGCCCAGCAGTTTACGCGCATCCATGAATGACCGTTAGTTATGAGCGAACAACGTTGTAGCCGGAGGAACAGATCGAGCGACTTTCGATACAAATTCTAGAGCGACTGTTTTAAAAGGACTAATTAGAATAACGGCCCAGCGTACCCAGTTGCCCGTCACTTAAAATGTAAAGAAAATATATTGGACTGTAAATGTGAATTACGGTGAATAAATAAGATAAAGTGTAGGGTTTACATTCGGTCACACTGGCACTCAGAATGGGATGGCTGCATCACTAGCAAATTGCAACCCCTTAAGTCCTCGTTTTTATTGTGGGCCAACTGTTATAAAACTCGTCGTGGCTCTGAGGTGGTCCTTTGTCGCCTGCGCATCGGCCACACACGCCTCACTCATGTGCATTTAATGAATAACGATGGGCCCCACATCGCCCCCACCCCCTATGCCCCTTCTGTTCGCTTCCGAAATCAGTACATCTTTTAGGCGACTGCCAGGCCCTGTCTGCCCTCCGTTTGGAATGCTTTCCATCTATTTTACGCGTCCCATGTAACGATAGATTGCATTTCCTCTTAGCTGAGGGCCCTTCTTTTAGCACCAATTCCCTCTTTCGATTTTCAATGCGGTCCTTTTTTTCTCTCTTTTATAGCTAGTAATTATAACTTTTTAATTAACTAGAAATGTAAATGTTAGCATGCGCGTGTGTCTTTTTCCCTTAGTGCAGGGCAATAGGTGCCCCCTAACTTCGTTTCCGATTTTAGTTATTGCCCCTGTCCCCTTTTCAAAATCTTTTTATCGGTCTTATTTTAACCTTACCAGTTTTTTACTTTAGGGCCTCGTACCCATTTTCGTCTTACCGCTCCATAATCTTAATAGATTTTAGTGGCGTGTATACCCTACTCCAAATAATTAAAATAATCATGATGTTTTTGAGTGGAGATTGTACAATTGAGTGTAGTTTGGGTGGAGATTCTACATAAAAATTTGAAAATAAATAAATCTTACCTTTAAAAGTTTAATAGATAATTTGAGCTTGATGAGTATCACATAATTATTTAATATTGGAATGTATAGTTGACAAGGCCAATCTCGTTTCTTTATTCAGAGTCTGCAATCGTTCTGATTTAGTTGTTTTTATGTTGCATAATGCAGAGAAGCTAGTTTCAAAATACTTTCAAGCGTAGTTAGATTTTTTTAGAGATGTTTGAAATACTTATTTTGGGGCAATTTAGGTATTTTAAGAATGATTTATTGATCGCTCCCGCGGAACCCACGTTTAAAATAACTGATTTAATCTGTATTTTTTTATTATTTTAATAGCCGATCTGGCGACTGACTAATATGGCAAAAGTCGCCGTAATTAACGGAACTCCTAATACTAGGCTATATTAAAAATAAGAAATATATAAAAAAAGGAAACAAAGGCAATGCAAGCTTAAAAAAAGAACAACAAAAATAACATAAAACATAAGTAAAAAAGTAACGAAAAGGAAACGCAGGGCAGGAACATGCGACCTAGAACAAAGTCAAGTAGAGTGTAGGAGACGAGCAACGTCTAAAAACTCGTACATTCCGCAAATATATGTGCACAAAGCACCCTCGTCCCGGTGGCGGGACAGGTAACGTGCGCGAAGATCACCGAGACGGAGACTTTCAACCAGAATGTACCGAGCAGAATAGGTGACGACACAGTCGTTACAATGAGCCACAGGCGAGCGTTCCATCAAATGGCGGAGCGTTCCGCGAGTGTGTCCAATTTGGAGACGAGAGAAAGCAACCTAAAGCTTTGCGGCATTGGGAGATAGGCCCATGGGAACAGTCGCGGTGCAATGGCACGCAACTTTAAGTTCCCCTCGACCGCCTCCCATCTCCCATTCCAAGCAGCATGGATGGCTTCCCGTATTCCTGCCATGATATCGGCGTGAGGAAGAGCGAAACGCTTGACTGGTTCCCCAGTATTCGCAAACCCTTCGGCACCATCATCTGCGCGCTCATTCCCCGCAATTCATACATGTCGAGGAACCCAGAAGATAATCTCGACATCCGCCCGGCTCGCCAAAACCGTGGCGTCACGGATATAGCAAACCAGGAGATGCGGAGATTCTAATGCCCCGAGAGCAGTCATGGCACTTTGTGAATCGCTAACAATCACAATCCGGTCTCCGAACCGGGCACGTCGCATTATCTCCCGTACCGAGCAGTGTAATGCAACCATCTCTACAGTGAAGACAGACGCAGCGCCTGGCAGAGCCCTGCTGACTTGAAACAGAGGAGACAAGGCGTGGAAACTCACCCCCTCTTGGGACATGGAGCCAGCTGTATACACTGGCACGCTTCCAGCGTGACACGTCTGCTCTAAATAGGCCAATCTATATACTCGCGGCGTTGTAGAAGCTTTGGAAGCATAGGCGTGGTATCAGCCAAATAGTCAAAGGTGGTACCTTTCAGAGTGGTATCCTGGGCAGAAGCTGGGAAGCCACCTGACCGAGAGCAAACCAAGCTCTCGAAGGAATTTCCTCGCCGTAAATCCAAAGGGCTTAGGATATGACTAGCGTCACTCGGCTGTATAGATATCGTCAAGATCAGCTGCGGATGCAGTGAGAGCTGTTGAATACTAAGGGAAGCGCCAGTCTCTCGCGTATAAGCTAATAATGCACTTTGTACGGCACAAAGCGATTGGCATCTCCCCAGAATCGACAAGTAGGCTCTCAATGGGGGACATGCGGAACACCCCAGTCGCATGCGAAATCGGGCGTGGTGGATCGAGTTCACCTTCCTCAGCACACGCTTGGCTGCGGATGCATAAAACCCGCATCCATAGTCGAGCTTCGAACAAGAAAAAAAGTACGACAGTAGCCCTATTAGCGTCCAAGGCGACGAACGTCAAGGAACGAGGAATATCCATGGCGCATTACACGAGGCCCCAAGGCTTCGAATATGAGCCTCCCAGGTGAGGCGTCGATCAAATACAAAACAAAGGAAACGGTGCGAGTCCACTACTTCAGGGTGGACCCATGGATGGTTGGCAAAGTTCACCATCTTAGTCTTGGCCAAGGAAAACCGAAGCATGTGCACTTCGTCATAGCGAGAGAGACAGTTCAATGCCTGTTGAGTTGACACACCAGAGTTGGTATCTGTGCTGCGCCCAAAAAGATCGAAAGGTCGTCGATGTAGAGCGTAGCGAGATCATCATCCAGCAGCACCGAGCTGATGCCGTTGATGCTCAAGGCAAAAAGTGTGACACTGAGGAACTTACCTGCAGGAAACCTTCTTCATGCTCTAGTGGGCTCGAGAGAGTTGCCCCCACCTGTAGGCAGATTCGAAGAACGCGCAAAAATTCAGATATAAAGATTGGGAGTCGTCCCCTTCCCATCATCGTGCTGATAGTCTCCATGATACCGTATTACGATGCGGTATCATAGGGCTTCTCCAGATCGAAAAACATCGTAGGATCGTGCTGTCTACGTAGGAAGGCCTCGCAGACGGCACTTTCCAGTCGGAGCAAAACATCCGACGTGGAATGGAATTTGCCAAAGCCACACTGTGCAGAAGAAAGGTGGCCTCTTATGTCCAGAAAATAGCTCTTCAAACATTTAACAATTTCTCCATTTACTTTCACACGCATGGGGTTAGAGAGATTTGGCCTAAACCCGCCGTGGTAGAGTGATCTTTCCTCAGTTTGCGAAAAGCGAGCACGGTATCCATTCGCCAAGAATAAGATAAGATACTCTCTCTCCATATCATGTTGAACAGATATAACAGAAAGGGAATGCCACGCTCAGCCAGCTGTTGAAGCATGGCGTATGGGACATCGTCCGTACCAGGGGCGGTGTCCGCGTACGAAGAAAGAGCAGAACGCAATTCACTCAACGTAAACCTGTCGTTGAAGGGTTCTCCGATTCTTGAACTAAATTCCAGTCGGCTGCCTTCCGCGATATCGCAACGCGCATTGAATGCTGGCGGAACAGCACCCCGGCTAGAGAATAAGAAGAAAGCGGTTGCGAAGTAATCCACGAGGAGCGCGGGGTCTGAGGCTGCGGTCCCAATGTCTTGGTGAACGGTCCTGCGAGAACGTATCCCGAATTCTTTTAACTCGTTCCACACTTCTACTAGAGTATTCTTCCCATTAAGTGAAAACACGTATGCCTCCCTGGAAGAGCGACAGACGTTGTTTGAAACATACTGGAACCTACTCCTAGCTCGACGAAATTCACCGGCAGTTAAATCGTTCGGGCGGCGCTTATAGCGCATGTAGGCATAACGCTTCTGTTGGAGGGCCGCATCACGCTCGGCTGACCACCACCGAAGTGGTCGGCGTGCTAAGCAGCCAGATGTTTTAGGAATAGTAGCTAGGCCCATGGCGATGAGGTTACCGGAGAAGAAATCAACTGGCTCATCCACCGAACTGAGCTCCTCAACTGAGACAGAGAAATCAGTCATTTCATGAAATGTGGACCAACGCGCCCGCGTAAACCAGCACCGGGGCGGACTCTCAGCCAGCAGTAGCCCAGAATATGATATTTGAATGGGAAAGTGATCAGTACCATGGGAGTCATCGACTACCCCTACCCCAAATTAAACTGTGCATCCAGAGATCACAAAGATAGATTAAGACAAGAAAAAGAAGCGGTTATGGGTCAGTGATGAGTAAACTCGTCCATATTTAGGACACCTATCTCCAGCACGTCGATCAGGTCGGCAAGGACCTGACCCCTGTTAGGCAGTAGGCACTCCGCCAGCATGGTCTCCTGCAAAAAGATAGCTAAGGGAAAATGGGAGAAGACGAGTCTCCGCAGTTCCTTCCAAGTGGTCCGGAGTCCGCCGCAATTTAATTTAAGGAATATGACTTCCATGCCTTGCTCGGATGAGATGCAGGTGCCGTTTGGAAGATAAGATCCTCACGGGAATGGCCGTACGCTTTCTGGAGGCAGAACTCCGGGCGCTGTTGGCTTGACAATGCGCTGAGGGCCTTGTTACCTTCGAGGACTTATCGGGAGAGGTTGGGCTCACCATTCGCACCTTCCTCCCTCCGCCTCGAAACCTTAAGTAGGCGGGGCGGCTTCGCAGGCGGAGGTCCTTACTTTGAAGGATCCACCGTCTTCGATTCATCCAGCCAACCAAAGGGTGTGGGCGTAGAAGCTGACTCTGTTTTTAGGGGTGTTGCCTTCTGTGAGTCTAACGACTCGGTGGATGAAGGGGGGAGCATCTATTTTATCTGGGGGTGGGGGTAGACCTTTTGTACCGCCAGTTATACCAGGGTAGCGCCTGTGGTTGGTGTAACCTGCAAAAGGGTTTCGAATGGGCTTGGAAACGACTGTGCTCGTAGGTATAGAGGTGCCAGGAGCAGAGAGTGTCCTTTTTAACATTCAGGCATAAGACGTCCCAGGCAGCACCGGATGCGCCAGGACCAATTTCTTAGCCTCGCGAAATGAGAGACGATCTAGGGCCTGAACGGCCAGGATTTTCTTCTCAAAGAGATACGCACCACATTGTTTTGAAAAAGCGGGATGTGGTGCTCCGCATTTGACACACTTAGCCACACACGATATAAACTTATCATGAGCAACTTACATAGACTTCGGGTAATCCTGACTTTGCGTCTATACGAGCAATTCGTGTGGCCGAATCGGTGGCATTAGTAACACCTCTGCGGCAGTGGTACCAATGCCTTCACGCGGTAGAGATAACAATCGGTACGCGCCGGCCCCTCGAGCTTGTTACTGTCGACCGTAACGAGTGTAGGGGTGTGTCTCGAGGCCCCTCCCTGTTTTCTCATCATATATTTGACCTTGACCGCTCCATGGCAGTCAGCTCTAAAGTGATGTCATCTATGGAGTACTCAACGAATCCCTCGCATAAACCTCTCCTTTCACGCAGTTCTTTGTAGAGTGCGGCGTCACGCTCACCGGCGTGCCATCAAGGGGATTCGACGCATTCGCCAAAAGGCTCTCGTACTAGAAACGGGCACTTTCGGCTTTCTACCAACCACGCTAGCTAATGCTCTTCTCTGATGGAAGATGTTGCCCTTGGCCAACATGCTGTGATCACTGGAGCGAATGACTAGAAAGCGTTTGAAGCCAGCGGCCTCCAAAACACCTGGTAGTCTCTGAATGAGGGGCCCAATGTAATTGAGGCTCTGCTTTGGACATTTGCGACTTTGGTCTTTATCTGGGACTCCTAATTTAGGGAAGCACCGGGGCGGGATGTGCTGATCTCTGCTTGGTCGCTTACCGAAAGGGCAGCGGACCCGTCCGTATCCGAGGATACAGTGGAGGGAGAGGAGCCCTGAGTCTCTTTAGTCTCTTTCTTGTTTCTTTTCTTTTTAGGAAAGAGGTGGGGAATGAACCCGCTTCTCTACTCAGCCGGAAGGAGCCATTAGGCTGAATGGACTGGCCTCAACAAGATCCTTCTCTGAAATAGATTTTTATTTTTTTTTTTTTAAGAGCTCATCTGGCGACTGCCTACTTGGGCATTAGTCGCCGTATTAAAACTGGCCTAGTTCTAGGCTACTTTAAAATAAAATTAAAGAGAAAAAAAAACAACACCCTAAATGGGGGAAAGGAAGCAAGCTGGTGCGTCGGGAAGATGTCCCCCGGCGCAAGAGCGTGCAACTAAAGGAAAAAAACAAACAAAAAAAAACAAATGCAAAAAAAACAAAACAAAACCCAAAAAAACAAACCTTGCTTAAATAATAGGGAGAAGGCCGGCCTCCCCCCAAAAGTCAATAAGTCCACCAGTCGATGTGCACGCACTCATCCCGAGTACAAGGGACAGGCGGTAGCGACCCCGCCCATCCCGGTACTGGGACAGGTATGGTGCGCGAAGATCACCCAGACTGGGACATTCGACAAGAATGTGCCGAACAGTCTGGGGAAAGACGCAGTCGTTGCAATAGGGCGCAGGCGAGCGCTCCATCAAATAGCGATGCGTCACACGAGTGTGTCTGATTCGGAGACGACAGAAAGCAACCTGAAGCCGCCGCGGCATTGGGGGATAGGTCCATGGGAACAGTCGCGGCACAATGGCACGCAACTTTAAGTTCCCTCCAACCGTCTCCAATCTTCTTTGCCAAGCAGTCTGAAGAGCTGCCCGTATTCCTGCCATGTAGTCAGGGTGAGGAAGAGCGAAATGCTGGTCCGGTCGCAGAGTCCTCGCGGACTCTTTG
The DNA here is from genome assembly GCA_963969495.1 of Ceratothoa steindachneri. Lineage (NCBI taxonomy): Eukaryota > Metazoa > Arthropoda > Malacostraca > Isopoda > Cymothoidae > Ceratothoa > Ceratothoa steindachneri. The sequence continues at coordinate 83,510,086 of OZ018317.1, read as the reverse complement.
GCGCCCTCATCGGCGCGCTCATTTCCCGCAATTCCTACATGTCCAGGAACCCAGCAGAAGATAATCTCGACATCTACCCGGCTCGCCAAAAACGTGGCGTCACGGATATCGCGAACCAGGGGATGCGGAGATTCCAATGCTCCCGCAAGCACTCAGGGCGCTTCGTGAGTCGCTATAGATCACAATCCGGTCTCCGAACCGGGCACGTCGAGTAATCTCCCGTACCGAGTGGTGTATTGCCATTAGCTCGGCCGTGAAGACAGACGCAGCGCCTGGTAGAGCCCCGCTGACTTCAAACAGAGGGGATACGACATGGAAGCCGACCCCCTCTTGGGACTTGGAGCCATCCGTATACACTGGCACGGTTCCAGCGTGACACGATGTGTGCTCCAAAAAGGTCGAACGCAATACTCCCGGCGCAGTACAAGCTTTGGGAGCAGAGGCGTGGCGACAAATAGCCAAATGTGGTACCCTCCAGGGTGGCGTCCTGGGCAGAACCAGGGGCGCCACCGGCCCGAGAGCTATATCTACCTCTCGAAGGAGTTTCCTGGCCCTAAACCCAAAGGGCTTAGGGTATGACTGGCGTCTCTCGGCGGCATAGGCACCATCGAGATCAGCTGCGGATGCAGTGAGAGCTGTTGGCGACTGAGGGAGGCGCCGGGCTCGCGCGTACAGGCGAGTGATGCACTGCACGCGGCGCAGATCGAGAGGCATCTCCCCAGCATCGACCAACAGGCTCTAAATGGGGGAAGTGCGGAAGGCACCGGTCGCAAGGCGAAGGCCGGTGTGGTGGATCGAATCCACCTTCCGCAATAAACGCTCGGCTCCGGATGCATAAAACTCGCATCCGTAGTCGAGCTTCGAGCGAACAAAGGATCGATAAAAAAGTAAGGCGGTAGCCCTATCAGCGCCCCAAGCGCTGAACGTCACGGAACGGAGAATGTCAATGGCGCGGGTACAAGAGACCCTAAGGCTGCGAATATGAGCCTCCCAGGTGAGGCGTCGGTCGAATACAAGACCAAGGAAACGGTGCGACTCAACCACATCCAGGCGCACCCCTTTAAGAAACAAATCTGGGTCGAAGTGAAGCCATGGATGGCGGCAGAAGTGCACCACCTTAGTCTTGGCCAAAGAAAAACAAAACCTGTGCGCTTCGGCATAGCGAGAAACGCGGTTCAATGCCTGTTGGAGTCGACGCTCAAGAGTTGGCATCTGGGCCGCGCCAAAAGAGATCAAAAGGTCGTTCACGTAGAGCGTAGCGAGAACATCTTTCAGCAGTACCGAGGTGATGCCGTTGATGCTCAGGGCAAAGAGTGTGACACTGAGGACACTTCCCTGCGGGACACCCTCTTCCTGCTCCTTTGGGCCGGAGAGGGCTCCCCCCACCCGTACGCGGAATCGACGATCTCGCAAAAATTCAGATATAAAAATTGGGAGGCGTCCCCTCGCCCCCATCGTGTGGAGAGTCTCCATGATACCGTATCGCCATGCGGTATCATAGGCCTTCTCCAGATCAAAAAACACTGTGGCGTAGTGCTGTATACGAAGGAAAGCCTCGCAGACGGCATTTTCCAGTCGGAGCAGAGCATCCGAAGTGGAGTGGAACTTGCGGAAGCCGCACTGTGCGGAAGACAGATGGCCTCCGCTGTCCAGGAAATAGGCTAATCTAACATTTACCAATCTCTCCATCAACTTGCACACGCAAGAGGTTAGAGAGATTGGGCGAAAACCGGTCGGAGTAGAGTGATCTCTCCCCGGTTTGCGAAAGGCAAGCACAGTAGCGATTCACCAGGAGTCTGGGAGAAGACCTTCCACCCAGATCCTGTTAAACAAATCTAACAGAAAGGCCATGCCTCGCTCACCCAGGTGTCGAAGCATGGCGTACGGGACATCGTCCGGAACATAGGCGGTGTCCGCGCACGAAGCGAGAGCGGAATGAAACTCGCTTACAGTAAACTTGTCGTTGAAGGGTTCTCCGCCTCTGGAGGTAAAGTCCAGCCGGCGGCCTTCCGCGACATCACGACGTGCATTGAATGCTGGCGGAGCAGCATCACGGCTAGAGAAAGCAGGAAAAGCGGTCGCGAAGGATTCCGCCACGGACGCGGGGTCCGAGATTGCGGTCCCATTCTCCTGGAGAACGGGAGGGGGATCCTGCGAGAACTTGCCCCGAATCCTTTTGACTCGCTTCCACACCTCAGCTAAAGGGGTCTTCCCGTTAAGTGAAGACACGTATGCCCGCCAAGAAGAGCGGCGGGCGTGCTTCGAAATATACCGGAACCTAGCCCTAGCCCGACGAAATTCAGCGACAGTGAAATCGTTCGGGCGGCGCTTATAGCGCATTTAGGCATAACGCTTCTGTTTGAGGGCCGTCTCACACTCGGCCGACTACCATGGGATTGGTCGGCGTGCAAAATGGCCAGACGTCCTAGGAATAGTAGTCAGGCCCACGGCGATGAGGTTGCCGGAGAAGAACTCAACGGCCTCATCTACCGACCTAAACTCCTCGACTGAGATAGAGAATTCAGTCATTTCCTGAAATGCAGGCCACCGCGCCCGCGCCAAGCACCACCGAGGTGGTCTCTCAGGCGGCAGTTGCCCTGAAAATAATATTTGAATTTGAAAGTGATCACTACCATGAAGGTCATCGACCACCCCCCAATCAAAATGAGGCTGTGCATCCGAAGAGCACAAAGATAGGTCAAGGCAAGAAAATGAAGCGGTTCTGGGACAGTGATGCGTAAACTCATCCACGTTTAGGACACCCATCTCAAGCTCTTCGATCAGATCGGCAAGGACTTGTCCCCTGGGATTTATGGAGTAATCTCCCCAGAGAGGATGCCTGCCGTTCAGATCTCCAAGCAAGAGATAGGGCCTCGGCAACCGTGCCACGACGCGGCGGAAGTCCCCCGCGTCGAAGTCAGCTGACGGTGGAATGTACGCAGAAATGATAGTATACCTCCTATCCAGGTGCAGCTGCACAACCACTGCCTGAAAGGAGGTATCTAAAGAGAAAGGAAAAATGGAGACATCATGCCGAGGGTAAACCGCGCATCCCCCAGCCCGGCCATCCCGCGGTGGTGGGGTTGCAAGACCCTTGTACCCCGGGAGGGCGGGCAGGGGGCACGCGCCTAGCATGGTCTCCTTCAAAAAGATAGCTAACGGGGAACGGGACGAGACGAGCCTCCGCAGCTCCTCCCAGTTGGCCTGGAGTCCACGGCAATTCCATTGAAGGAATATGCCCTCCAGGCCTAGCTCAGAGGAGACGCGGGGGCCCTCCTCGAACTGAAGACCCTCACGAAAATGGCCGTACGCTTCCCGGGGGCAGACCCCCGGGCGCTGTTGGCCAGACAAAGCGCTGGAGGTGCTGTCACCTTCAAGGACTTATTGGGGGAGGTTGGGCTTGCCATGCGAGTCTTTTCCTCCCTCCGCCTCGAAACCTTTGGCGGGCGCTGCGGCTTCGGAGGCGGGGGGCCCTCTTTTCGAGGAACCACCGTCTCCGAGCCACTCGATTCACCTCTAAGCGTGGGCAAAGGAGCCGAAGCTCCTTTGTTGCTGTTCTCCTTTCGGGGGACAGCTTTAGGAACCCCTGAAGATGGCCTAGCGACTATCTTCAGGGGTGTTGCATCCTGTGAGTCTAACGACTCTGTGGAGGCGCGTGGCTGTTTCACCTTACAGGAAACGGTCACGCTGGGGGAAGAGGGGGGAGCCCTGGCTTTAGCCGGCGCTGGGTATGAACCCTTTTTGCCGCCAGCTTTACCAGGGGAGCGCCCGGGTTGGGTAGAGCCCGCAGAAGGGCTCCGAATGGGCACGGAAACAACCGTGCTCGTTGGCCTGGATGGGCCAGGAGCAGAGGGTGCCTTTCTAACTACTGAGGCATATGACGTCCCAGGCAGAGCTGGGCGCGCCAGGACCAAGTCCTTAGCCTCGCGGAATGAGAGTCTATCCTGGGCCTGAACGGCCAGGATTTCTTTCTCAAGGAGATATGCACCACATTGCTTGGAAGAAGCAGGGTGCGGCTCTCCGCAATTGACACACTTGGCCACACACGATTTGGACTTATCGTGTGCGACCTTGGAGCAATTTACACAGACTTCGGGTGACCCCGACTTTGCACGTCTACATGAGCGATTCGTATGGCCGAAGCAGTGACAGTAATATCACCGCCGCGGCAGTGGCACGAATGCCTTCACGCGGTTGCGGTACCAACCGGCACGCACCGACTCAGGGAGCTTTTCACAGTCGAACGTGACGAAGAGTGTAGGGGTGGGTCTCGAAGCCCCTCCCTGTTTTCTCATCATACGTTCGACCTTGACCGCCCCATGGTCGGCCTTCTAGGGTGATGTCCTCAATGGAGTAGTCAACGAGTTCCCTCGCATAAACTACTCCTTTTACAAAGTTCATGGTAGAGTGCGGCGTCAAGCTCACCGGGGTGCCATGAAGTGTCCGAAGAGCACTTATCTTGGCCGCCTCGGCGGGATTCGCCGCATTCGCCAGAAGGCTCCCGTCCGAGAAACGGGTCACCTTCGGCTCTCTACTAATTGCACTAGCTAATCCTCTCCTCTGATGGATCATGTTGCCCTTGAACAACATGGTGCCATCAGTGGAGCGAATAACGAGGAAGCGTTTGAAGCCAGCGGGCTCGAAAACGCCAGGTAACCTCTGAATGAGGGGCCCCGATGTCATCGAGGCTCCGCCCTGTTCACTCTTGGTGTTAGTCTTGGTCAGGGGCTCCGCACACGAGGGGGTGGAGGGGCCGGATGTGCTGATCTTGGCTTGGTCGCCTACCAAAGTGGCAGCAGACCCATCCGTCCCCGCAGCCCCCGCGGATGGAGAGGAGCCCTGAGTCTTTTTCGTCTTTTTATTCCTTTTAGTCTTTTTCCTTTTTGGAGAGGAGGGCGGGGAATGAACCCGCTTCTAACCTCCGCCGGCAGAAGCCCCCAGGCCAGATGGGCTGGCCTCAACCAGGTCCCTCTCCGAAATGGAGAAGGTCCTGGTTGTCGTAGGGGCACCTGTCGGAGGAGATCCCTCCCCTCCTTTTACTGCCTCGGAGCCCTCAGAAATTTGAGGAGGACCTTGCATAGGGGCGGATTCGGGTTCGGTGCTTGGCGCCGAGCCCGAATTCCCCCCCATGGAAGGCCCTACCGTCTGAGGCTGGGTCTCCTCAAGGACCATGTCTATCACAGGAGAGGCCTTCAGTTGGCCATCCCCTCCCAGGACATCGCAGGTCCCCTTGGCAGTGTCGCCAGTCTTGTGTGGGGAGGCACAGGCCTTGACCCCAGCAAGGTTTAAAATTCTTGCCAGCAGGTCTTTTGAGGGAAGCGACCGAAGGGGCCTGGCTTCCCTCTGCCCCCTAAGGGGGTTTGCCCTACCGAGCCGCTTCGATGGGGAGCGGCTGGCTAAGGGCTGCCTTCTGGCTTTCTTGGCAGTCCCCTTGGAAAGAAAAGAGGGGACCGCCGCTGGGAAAAGGGAGGTGCCCGAAAGCACCTCCAGAGAAGGGGGTGAGGGGGAGTCCCCTGCACCCGTAGGTGAAGGAAAGGAGTAAGCCTCCTCTCCGGTTAGAGAAATATGGAGGGTCCCCTGTGCAAGCACAGGGGGGGGGGACCTCCATTTTTTTGCTGGAGCCGCCCGAGGGCGGCTCCGTTGTTCTTGGGGAAGTTGGAGGTTGGGTTTTTTTTGTTTGATCTTCATCATTGGGCATGGTGACCCTTTTTTTAACACGGGATGCAATAGCGCACACCTCTCGCAGTAGCCCGCACTGCGAGAGGTGCTTACAAGCCCGGCAGAGCCAGGCGCCTCCATTTTTGGCCACCCCTCCCGCCTGGTGGCCTGGCAGTACATCGGCATGGCGGCTCCACCTTGAACACGGCGTAAAATATATAGATTGTGAAGAGGAGAGGAAAAGGGATGTGAGGAAGGTATGGGTGGGGATGAAGCAGGTTGTTAAAAACCAGCCACCCCAGTCCGGAGCTCAGGGGTTATGGAACATTGTCCCCCACCCCCTCAGCCCCGATGCTGGACGTTTGGCTGAAAGGAAGGTCAGCATCTACCCTGTGAAATTAGAGGCTGACCAGAGAAAGTTGTGGGAGAGGTTGTGTGAAAAGAGAGGAAACAAGTGTTTTGGAGGAAGGAAGAGAGGCTAAGCTGGGGCCGGACGGAGCGCTGGATCCCGTCAGCACGGCGGCTAGGATGGCAAATCGCCGCGCCCCTTACGGGGTGATCACATAAAGATTGACAGAAATATGAAGAAAATGCTTTTACATTGAGAATTAGTATGTATTTACATTTAATGAGAAGAATGGCATTGCTTATTTTTAACCATATTATTATAGTTTGTTTCATAGGACGACGTGGATTGTTGTCCAATTTGCATCACTGAGGCTAGAACGATCTTTTAACTTTAAGTATTCATATTAGAAAAGAGAGTCGCACACATGTTGAACCACGCGATAAAGTACTCTTTTTGCCATTTGTTGCAGAAGTGGATATTTCTCATCATCAGTAAAATTCCGAAAATGATGCCGTTAGTATGGGATCTTAAAATAACATCATTTTTCAAGGTGACAATTTCTATTTCCTCCATGGATGGAATGAGTAATCGAGTTAATTTTCAAATACTGCCGGTATGGAAACGTTTTGCGTCTTTCTTATTCCAAGACCTGCGCTGCGACACTATGTTTCCTACAGTGCACCACTTTATGCGCGCTTTATACAGATATTTAGAAACTCGTATTTCTACACTGTTTTTTCGCAAATTGGCATATATTTTATATCAATAGAATGTACAAAGAATAATAATTTACCGATCAATATATAATTGCATCAAAATAGAGTTAAAAAGAATTTTCATAAATGAGAGGAAAATTTTGTTGTGAAAACAATCGTCTTTCCGATAAATGGAGGCTTTCAGCGCGTGCTATTTAGATTTCTGAACTACACTGAGTGAATTTACTCTGCTCTGGACGTTGAAACGAAAAAAACATGATTTGATTCTTATTTATTTCCCTAGATAATAAGAATGGAACTAGCTCACGCGCACTTGAGGAGTTGTCTTTGCGGTCGCACACTGTCAGCCTCGACCAGAGCCGGCTTTGGATGTCATTTACACGCCTACGATGGTATATGCACTCTAGTAAAATTTGGATAGTAGTAGATAAAAGATGGTGAAATGGGGGTAGGGTTGCCCTTGTTTTAGGGGCATCGCAGGCGTACTATATTTTTATATATTTATTTTTCCTTTTTGTGATTATTTCTGTTGTCTCATGTTTTACTCTGTATGTGTTCTTCTTATTGTTTTTCTGTATATTTGTTCTCCTTTTTTCGTTTAATCTGTATACTTGTATCGGTTTTGTTAAGCTTTAAAGCCTTTGTTAGCTTGCGTTTTTTTGTGTTTGTACCTCGTGTGTATTTTCGTTGTTTGTTTATCCTGTTATTTTGTAGGTTTTTGTGTCATACTATGTGTTGTTAGTGTTTAAGTGTAAATTGGTTGTATGTTTTCCTCCGAACAAACTTTGGTGCTTGGGAATCACCGGTTACGACCGACCTTCCCGTGCAACCTGGCAGGGATGTTGATCCTGCGTCCAGTTCTTCTTAATTCTGGGATGATATCATTGGCCATTGTAGACCAGACTTTTTTGGCTAGTTTCTGGGTTGCGACATTTATCGGCTCCAGCTTCTGCCTGCGGTGCAGGTCCCTCTGCCGAAGTTGTTCCTTTCTTCTGCATTTGTTCATGAAGAGGGATGCAGAGGTTGGCACTCGTTGGAGTCTTTTAATAGCAGTCTTGCTGGCCGCTTGAGTCACTACTGCAGGGTAGATAAGCTTAGCCCGGATGAACGACAGGTATAATTTCCTGATATTCGCCGAGCTAAGTTCTCTGAACCTATATAGCTTAAAGATTTCTCTCTTCGCCATATTCTGCCTCACCGTGTAGTGACTCGAGTATCCGCGGTCGGAGATTTTTAGGCCCAGGATGGTGCCTTCGGCGGAGTAACCGTATCTCCTCCCATCAATTACAATGGGCCACGTCAACTGACGGCACAGCGGGAGAATTGTGAACTTCTCCCTGTTCGTCCGGATGTTCGAGATATCCGCGATGGTGTTAATAGCCTGATTCCTTGCTTTCCTATCCCTACAGGAGACGATCTGAGTGATGCCATCTGCGTATTGCAGATACATCGTGTCCCCGTGGATTGGAGTAGGGAGGTCGATGGTGAAAACCAGGTAAAGCAAGGGACTCAGGCAGCTCCCCTGAGGAACGCCCGCTTTGAGTGCGAATTCTGGACCCTTGTGATCTTCTATCATGATACGCGCCCTTTTGTCCATGATAAAGTCACAAAGAATCCTTTCCAGGACTGGGTTTAGCTGGAGACTTAGGATCTTGTATTGCAGTCCACTCAGCCAAACCGTGTCGAAGGCCTTCTGCACGTCCCTCATCACGATGTCTACATAGTGACCCTTCGCTCGGCATTGCGCGATCTTTTCTGTTAGGAGTGTCAGTGCCGTATCAGTGCTCCGTTTTGGTCTAAACCCATGTTGTTGTGGGTTGTGCGCTCCCAACTCGTCGAGTTGATTTGTTAGCCTGTTGGCTATAATCTTCTCGAAGATCTTGCCGGGTACTTCTAGGAGAGAGATTGGGCAGTAGTTGGCCACTTGGTCTGGTGGCTTGTTTCCTTTTGGGATAAAGATGATTTTCGCCACCTTATACCCGTCTGGGAAGTAGCCTGTATTCAGGTAAGCATTCATGATGTTCACCATTTCCTGAATAATTTGCCTAGGGGCATTCACTAGGTTGTTTTTAGTGAGCCCAGACCACCCTGGTGCCCTTTGTTTGAAGAACCTTATAGTGTTAATGGTCTCTTCAACAGTGATCGGGCGTCCATGGTCAACCATCTCTCTCTCTCTCTCTCTAGACACTTGCGGCTGTGGGTGGGTCCTATGTATCATCGCTCCGAGGTCCTCGAGCAGTTGGTCTTCGAAGTCCTGGTCGAAATTGTCGTTCTCCTCAGGTAAGATCGGAAAGACCTCTTTACAGTGGTCCCTGAATCTTCTTTCCAGGGAATCCGGATCCTCTATGAATATGTCGCCTTCTTTGATTTTAATTCCAGGCCTGGGAGGCAATCCCCTAAGTCTTCGGATGCTATTCTAAAAACTTACAGGATTTGTCTCCCAGTCTAGTCTGCCAATGATATTGTCCTAGATTTCCTTCTGTTTCTCGAGGATTGTGTTTTTCATAGCCTCGCTTAGATGTCTCATTCGGGCCTTCTTTTCCCGGGTCGGTCCTGTCCTACCGACTTCTTCATAAATTTCCCTGTGTTCCCTAGCGATGTCCCATCTTTCGTCAGCTTAAATGAGGCCATTGGTGATATTATCAATCTCCTCATCAATTTCCTCCAGATTTGCGTCCTCCAGGTCAGCTGGTTGATAGGTGCTGAGCATTTCGCGTAACCTTTCCTATGTGGGACGGGCTTGAGCATTGGCGCAAGCGAAATAGTGGTGATGATTAGGATATGATCGCTCGGGACTACTGGGCCAGGTTCGTTGGCGATGTTAAAGGGAAATTCCGGGCTTACCAAAACAATGTCCGGTTTTGTCGCCGAACGATGTGTTAGATAAGTTGGGAAGTCAGGTCCTACTCTCCGGACTCTATTTCTTTCGAATAGTAGTTCCAGATTTCGTCCCCTTTGGTCGACGCTCCTGTAACCAGATGCATGGCAGCGGGCGTTTAGGTCTCCGCCTAGCAGCGCTAGCCTTTTGTGCCTGAAGAGGGTGAAGAAGTTGTTGATTGGTAGGTACTGTCGCCTGGGTGGCTGGTAGGCTGCCACCACAGTTAGGCCACCAACCAGGGTCGGGACTTCGACCGCTACGAATGATTCATCTAAGTCCAGTAATGTTCTAAACTTTATATTTTTCCTGATTGATATGGCTGCGCCATCGTATCGTTCTTGAGTGTGGTTTTTCTGTATTACAGTGTAATTGTGTATTTTTACGGTGTCTGTGGTTGTGTTTATGCCGTGTTCTGCCATCTTCCGTCCACTGTACGGAAAATGTTACCGTAAACAATGGACTTTCCCTTCCATCCATCCACATTCAGTGTGAGTATTTTTAAGGCGTTGTTCGTGTTTTCCATGTTTGTGTTGTTCTGTGTTTTTGTTTTCTTTTGAGTGTCTTATGTGTTGCTGTACTTCCCGTTGCGTACTTTCCTGTACTCTGCATGACTTAGGGTAATGCAAGAGTCTCTGTGGAGCTTCATTGTGCCCTCATGCAACGCTTGTTCGATGTCCGATTCTCTCTCATTTGCTGCGTAGATCCATTTGAAGTTTCCTTGTTGGATCCCCTTAAATATCTCCCTGGGGAAAGGCTTTTCGGGGTGTGGGATCTGCTTGTCAGTGATGATTCTTAGGTCGATCTCCTTTCCATCGTACTTATAAGTACGTTTCGAGGTCTTCGACCTGCTTCTTGAGCTCACAGGGCTCTTGGTCGCCCTGTTCTTTGCCTCTTCAGCTTCAGAATCCGAGGATGAATCGCTTGCAAGGTTGCCTTCTGCATCCCTGATTCTTCTTGCAGCTTTCATTTCTTTCCTCTCACGTCTTTTCTGCGCTTCCAGTCGTGGGTCTAGCCGGGATGTGCTAGCTTTTTTGCCTGTGATATTTTCTGCTACTTTATCTTCAGAAGTCTTTTCTTTTACTGTGGGGAATGGAGTTTTCTGGGGCCTCTGCTGCGCTTTTCGGCTCGAATTGGAGTCGAAGTACGTCTCCCGATGGTGGGTCATCCGGAAACCACATCTCCTCCATGCCGTTCTTCTTTAGCATGAGGTTGAGGGTTTTAGCAAATGATCCCGGGTTAGTAAGATTATTTACGTGCGCAAACAGAATGCACGTAAGAATCTTCGTCGAGTTTTCATTCTCGAGCTTTAAGTACGTTTTGGGCTGTGTATTCTTCGTTTCTCTGGTTGGAGCTGTTTTTGTTTCCTGGGCGTAGGAGGTGTTGCTCCTTCTTATGTCTTCTGATTTCTTTTTCTTTATTATTTCTTTTCTTTGGGGGTATGACATAGCCATCGCCCCGTGGTTCAAACCGCAGTTTGGGCACTTTTCCTTAGCTGTCTTACACTCCCTCCATCAGTGGCCTGTTCCACTGCATCTGGAGCAAGTGATATTTTGCTCCTTGCAGTCCTTTGTCGTGTGCTGCTCGAGCTTGTAGCAGCGAAAGCAGATTTGGATGGAAATAAATTCCTCCCCCTCCATCTGGTCAGCGCTGATCTTCGCGTTGAAAAGCAAGAGGCCTTTTTCCTTCGCCTTCTATGCCATCTGCGTGTCAGCAAAGATGAATTTGAATACGTGTTGGTGGTTTGAATTGTCCCGTTTGTTGCGGAACTTCACAACCTCCACCATGCTCGCCCACGACTGGTTTCTATTGATCTCTTCTCTTATATCTTTGCAGTTGTGTTGGCCGATCCAGGGGTCTAGCTGCCTGCACATTATACTGCGGTGTGCCTGGATCTGGGGAAGAGTGCTGGGCTGGAGGTTTATCTCTGCTAGCACCTTCTGGCCTTCCTCCTTTGTTAGGGTTTCGATGTCTGCCTCTTTTTCACAGACCACAGAGTAGCCGACCGAGGTGTCAATCAACCTCGCAATAGCCACATTCAGCTTTCCGAAGATTGTTTGGAACACCGTCCCCCGGTCCAGCAATGGTCCTCAATGGGACTCTGGTGGCTGGGTGGGACGCCATTTCTCCTATTCTTGCAGCCCCTCTGACTAGGGGGTGCAAGTCTCCTTTACCAGTGCCTCTTCTTGTATTGTTGCACGGCTTTTCGTCTCTTATGTGTGTGTGTATGTATGTGTGTGCTTTGGTTATAATTTACGTTATAATTATTATAGTGTTTCCTTGGGGATGAAGAGAGCCCCCCTCCCCCCCGTTCGCCTGGATGGAAATGAGAATTGACTTTTAAATGGATGATGATGATGGATGAGGTGAGCCCGGGTGGGATCCTCTCAGGGGTGTGATTGTATGGCGGACTTATTAACAACGCCGCCCCCCCGAGGGTTTTGAATCGCGACCGCTCCCCAACATACCATAGAGACGGTTATATGTCCCTCTATGACCTGGAAGGGGCCTTCGCCTTAATGGGCACCGAAGGTTGCCGTCCGTCCCTTGCCTAGAATATTTCTGACATTGTTCTCTACTGTGGGCTAATGCTCAAACCAGCTTCCTCCAATGCCCCGAATTATGGCCAAGCAACTGCTTGACATAGTTGGGACGAAACATGAATGGCAATCTCACATCACATCTGACGGCGGTTTACGCAGGGAGGTGGGCCGGGGACTTAAGCAGTCATCTGCTTAAGTGGGCCGCTGGAAATAAAGATGAGGATGGTTAGTAGGGAGTAAATGATGATGGGGGTGGGGGTGACACCGGGGTACTACTCTCTCTTTAAATATTTGGCCGTAAAAATTAGGAACCAAATTTTCTCCATCAACTTGCACACGCAAGAGGTTAGAGAGATTGGGCGGAAACCGGTCGGAGTAGAGTGATCTCTCCCCGATTTGCAAAAGGCGAGAACAGTTACGATTGACCAGGAATCTGGGAGGAGACTGTCACCCAGATCCTGTTGAACAAATCTAAGAAAAAGGCCATGCCTCGCTCACCAAGGGGTCGAAGCATGGCGTACAAGACATCGTCCGCACCATGGACGGTATTCGCGCACAAATGAAGACCGGAACGCAACTCACTCAGAAGAAACCTATCGTTGTAAGGTTCTCCGCCTCTGGAGGTAAATTCCAGTCAGCTGCTTTCCGCGACATCACGACGTGAATTGAATACTGGCGGAGCAGCATCCAGGCTAGATAATGAGGAAAAAGCGGTCGCGAAGGATTCCACCACGACGCGCGGGGTCGGAAATTGCGGTCCCATTATCCTGGAGAACGGGAAGGGGACCTGCGGAAATTTGCCCCGAAACCTTTTGACTCACCTCCACACCTCTGCTAGAGGGATCTTTCCGTTAAGTGATGACACGTATGCCCGCCAAGAAGAGCCGCGGGCGTGCTTCGAAATATACCGGAACCTAGCCCTAGCCCGACGAAATTCAGCGACAGTGAAATCGTTCGGGCGGTGCTTATAGCTCATGAAGGCATAAGGCTTCTGTTTGAGGGCCGTTTCACACTCGGCCGACCACCACGGGAGTATTCGGCGTGCAAAACGGCCAGACGTTCTAGGAATAGTAGTCAGGCCCGCGGCGATGAGGTTGCCGGAGAAGAACTCAACGGCCTCATCTACCGACCTAAACTCCTCGACTGAGATAGAGAATTCAGTCATTTCCTGAAATGCAGGTCACCACGCCCGCGCTAAGCACCACCGAGGTGGTCTCTCGGGCGGCAGTTGCCCTGAAAATGATATTTGAATGGGAAAGTGATCACTACCATGGAGGTCATTGACCACCCCACAATCAAAATCAGGCTGTGCATCGGAAGAGCACAAATATAGGTCAAGGCAAGAAAATGAAGCGGTTCTCGGACAGTGATGCATAAACTCATCCACGTTGAGGACACCCATCTCAAGCTCTTCGATCAGATCGGCAAGGACTTGTCCCCTGGGATTTATTGAGTAATCGTTCCAGAGAGGATTCCTTCCGTTCACATCTCCAAGCAAGAGAAAGGGCCTCGGCAACCGTGCCACGACGCGGCGGAAGGCCTCCACGTCGAAGTCAGCTGACGGTGGAATGTACGCAGAAATGATGGTATACCTCCTATCCAGGTGCTGATGCACAGCCAATGCCTGAAAGGAGGAATCTACAGAGAAAGGAAGAACGGAGACATCATGCCGGGTGTAAACAGCGCATCCCTCAGCCCGGCCATCCTGTGGTGGTGGGGTCGCAAGACCATTATACCCCGAGAGGAAGGGCAGGGGGCACGTGCCTAGCATGGTCTCCTGCAAAAAGATAGCTAACAGGGAACGGGACGAGACGAGCCTCCCTTCCCTCCCCAGTTGGCCAGGAGTCCACGGCAATTCCATTGAAGAAATATGCCATTCAGGCCTAGCTCGGAGGAGACGCGTGGGATCTCCTCGAACAGAAGACCCTCACGGGAATGGCCCTACGCTTCTCGGAGGCAGAACCCCAGGCGCTCTTGGCCGGACAAAACGCTGAAGGCGCTGTCACCTTCGAGGACTTATTGGGGGAGGTTGGGCTCGCCATGCAAGTCTTTTCCTCCCTCCGCCTCGAAACCATAGACGGGAGTTGCGGCTCCGGAGGCGGGGGGGGGCCCTCTTTTTGAGAAATCACCGTCTCCGAGCCACTCGCTCCACCTCTAAGCGTGGGCAAAGGAGCCGAAGCTCCTTTGTTGCTGTCCTCCTTCCGGGGGACAGCTTTAGGAACCCCGGAAGACGGTCTGGCGACCAACTTCAGGAGTATTGCCCCCTGTGAGTCTAACGACTTGGTGGAGGCGCGTGGCCGTTTCGCCTTACGGGAAACGGTCACGCTGGGGGAAGAGGGGGAAGCCCTGGTTTTAGCCGGGCCTGGCTGTGAACCCTTTTTGCCGCCAGGTTTACCAGGGAAGCACCCGGGTTGAGTAGAGTGCGCAGAAGGGCTCCGAATGGGCGTGGAAACTACCGTGCTTGTTGGCCGGGATGGGATAGGAACAGAGGGTGCCTTTCTAACTAATGAGGCATGTGACGTCCCAGGCAGAGCCGGGCGCGCCAGGACCAAGTCCTTAGCCTCCTGGAATGATTTTTTTTTTTTTTTAATTAAGGGGCTATCTGGCGACTGCCGACTTAGGCATTAGTCGCCGTAAACAAACAGCCTAGTTCTAGGCTACTTTAAAAAATAAACAGGAAACAATAAAAAGAAAAACAATAACAATAAAAAAGCAATAACAAAAACAATAACAAAAACAACAACAACAACAACAATTAAACTGGGTTAAATGAAAGGGAGAAGGCCAGACTCCCCCCAAAAGTCAATAAGTCCACTAGTCATGGTGCACGCACTCGTCCCGAGTACAAGGGACAGGCGGTAGCGACCCCGCCCATCCCGGTACCGGGACAGGTATTGTGCGCGAAGATCACCTAGACTGGGACATTCGACAAGAATGTGCCGAAAAGTCTGGGGGACTACGCAGTCGTTGCAATAGGGCGCAGGCGAGCGCTCCATCAAATAGCGATGCGTCACACGCGTGTGTCCGATTCGAAGACGACAGAAAGCAACCTGAAGCCGCCGCGGCATTGGGGGATAGGTCCATGGGAACAGTCGCGGCGCAATGGCACGCAACTTTAAGTTTCCCTCGACCGTCTCCCATCTTCTTTGCCAAGCAGTCCGAAGAGCTGCCCGTATTCCTGCCATGTAGTCAGTGTGAGGAAGAGCGAAACGCTGGTCCGGTCGCAGAGTCCTCGCGGACTCTTTGGCGCCCTCATCGGCGCGCTCATTCCCCGCAATTCCTACATGTCCAGGAACCCAGCAGAAGATAATCTCGACATCTGCCCGGCTCGCCAAAACCGTGGCGTCACGGATTTCGCGAACCAGGGGATGCGGAGATTCCAATGCCCCAAGAGCACTCAGGGTGCTTTGTGAGTCGCTATAGATCACAATCCGGTCTCCAAACCGGGCACGTCGCGTAATCTCCCGTACCGAGTGGTGTATTGCCATTAGCTCGGCCGTGAAGACAGACGCAGCGCCTGGTAGAGCCCCGCTGACTTCAAACAGAGGGGATACGGCGTGAAAGCCGACCCCCCTCTTGGGACTTGGAGCCATCCGTATACACTGGCACGGTACCAGCGTGACACGATGTGTGCTCCAAAAAGGTCGAACGCAATACTCCCGGCGCAGTACAAGCTTTGGGAGCAGGGGCGTGGCGACAAATAGCCAAATGTGGTACCCTCCAGGGTGGCGTCCTGGGCAAAACCAGGGGCGCCACCGGCCCGAGAGCTATATCTACCTCTCGAAGGAGTTTCCTGGCCCTAAACCCAAAGGGCTTAGGGTATGACTGGCGTCTCTCGGCGGCATAGGCACCATCGAGATCAGCTGCGGATGCAGTGAGAGCTGTTGGCGACTGAGGGAGGCGCCGGGCTCGCGCGTACAGGCGAGTGATGCACTGCACGCGGCGCAGAGCGGGGGGCATCTCCCCAGCATCGACCAACAGGCTCTCAATGGGGGAAGTGCGGAAGGCACCGGTCGCAAGGCGAAGGCCGGTGTGGTGGATCGAATCCACCTTCCGCAATAAACGCTCGGCTGCGGATGCATAAAACTCGCATCCGTAGTCGAGCTTCGAGCGAACAAAGGATCGATAAAAAAGTAGGGCAGTAGCCCTATCAGCGCCCCAAGCGCTGAACGTCACAAAACGGAGAATGTCCATGGCGCGGGTACAAGAGACCCTAAGGCTGCGAATATGAGCTTCCCTCCCAGGTGAGGCGTCGGTCGAATACAAGACCAAGGAAACGGTGCGACTCAACCACATCCAGGCGCACCCCATTAAGAAACAAATCTGGGTCGGGGTGAAGCCGTGGATGGCAACAGAAGTGCACCACCTTAGTCTTGGCCAAAGAAAACCGAAACCTGTGCGCTTCGGCATAGCGAGAGACGTGGTTCAATGCCTGTTGGAGTCGACGCTCCAGAGTTGGCATCTGGGCCGCGCCAAAAGAGATCGAAAGGTCGTCCACGTAGAGCGTAGCGAGAACATCTTCCGGCAGCACCGAGGTGATGCCGTTGATGCTCAGGGCAAAGAGTGTGACACTGAGGACACTTCCCTGCGGGACACCCTCTTCCTGATCCTTTGGGCCGGAGAGGGCTCCCCCCACCCGTACGCGGAATCGACGATCTCGCAAAAATTCAGATATAAACATTGGGAGGCGTCCCCTCGTCCCCATCGTGTGGAGAGTCTCCATGATACCGTATCGCCATGCGGTATCATAGGCCTTCTCCAGATCAAAAAAACACCGTGGCGTAGTGCTGTCTACGAAGGAAAGCCTCGCAGACGGCATTTTCCAGTCGGAGCAGAGCATCCGACGTGGAGTGGAACTTACGGAAGTTGCACTGTGCAGAAGACAGATGGCCTCCGCTGTCCAGGAAATAGGCTAATCTAACATTTACCAATTTCGCCATCAACTTGCACACGCAAGAGGTTAGAGAGATTGGGCGGAAACCAGTCGGAGTAGAGTGATCTCTCCCAGGCTTGCGAAAGGCGAGCACAGTAGCGATTCGCCAGGAGTCTGGGAGAAGACCTTCCACCCAGATCCTGTTGAACAAATCTAACAGAAAGGCCATGCCTCGCTCACCAGGGTGTCGAAGCATGGCGTACGGGACATCGTTCGGACCATGGGCGGTGTCCGCGCACGAAGCGAGAGCGGAACGCAACTCACTCACAGTAAACTTGTCGTTGAAGGGTTCTCCGCCTCTGTAGGTAAAGTCCAGCCGGCGGCCTTCTGCGACAACACGACGTCCATTGAATGCTGGCGGAGCAGCATCACGGCTAGAGAATGCGGAAAAAGCGGTCGCTAAGGATTCCGCCACGGACGCGGAGTCCGAGATTGCGGTCCCATTCTCCTGGAGAACGGGAGGAGGGTCCTGCGAGAACTTGCCCCGAATCCTTTTGACTCGCTTCACACCTCAGCTAAAGGGGTCTTCCCGTTAAGTGAAGACACGTATGCCCGCCAAGAAGAGCGGCGGGCGTGCTTCGAAATATACCGGAACCTAGCCCTAGCCCGACGAAATTCAGCGACAGTGAAATCGTTCGGGCGGCGCTTATAGCGCATGTAGGCATAACGCTTCTGTTTGAGGGCCGTCTCACACTTGGCCGACCACCATGGGAATAGTCGGCGTGCAAAACGGCCAGACGTCCTAGGAATAGTAGTCAGGCCCACGGCGATGAGGTTGCCGGAGAAGAACTCAACGGCCTCATCTACCGACCTAAACTCCTCGACTGAGATAGAGAATTCAGTTATTTCCTGAAATGCAGGCCACCGCGCCTGCGCCAAGCACCACCGAGGTGGTCTCTCAGGCGGCAGTTGCCCTGAAAATGATATTTGAATGGGAAAGTGATCACTACCATGAAGGTCATCGACCACCCCTCAATAAAAATCAGGCTGTGCATCCGAAGAGCACAAAGATAGGTCAAGGCAAGAAAATGAAGCGGTTCTGGGACAGTGATGCGTAAACTCATCCACGTTTAGGACACCCATCTCAAGCTCTTCGATCAGATCGGCAAGGACTTGTCCCCTGGGATTTATGGAGTAATCTCCCCAGAGAGGATGCCTGCCGTTCAGATCTCCAAGCAAGAGATAGGGCCTCGGCAACCGTGCCACGACGCGGCGGAAGTCCCCCGCTTCGAAGTCAGCTGACGGTGGAATGTACGCAGAAATGATAGTATACCTCCTATCCAGGTGCAGCTGCACAGCCACTGCCTGAAAGGAGGTATCTAAAGAGAAAGGAAGAACGGAGACATCATGCCAGGTGTAAACCGCGCATCCCCCAGCCCGGCCATATCGCGGTGGTGGGGTCGCAAGACCCTTATACCCCGGGAGGGCAGGCAGGGGGCACGCGGCTAGCATGGTCTCCTGCAAAAAAATAGCTAACGGGGAACGGGGCGAGGCGAGCCTCCGCAGCTCCTCCCAGTTGGCCCGGAGTCCACGGCAATTCCATTGAAGGAATATGCCCTCCAGGCCTAGCTCGGAGGAGACGCGGGGGCCCTCCTCGAATTGAGGACCCTCACGGGAATGGCCGTACGCTTCCCGGGGGCAGAACCCCGGGCGCTGTTGGCCGGACAAAGCGCTGTAAGCGCGTTTCGCCTTCGAGGACTTATTGGGGGAGGTTGGGCTCGCCATGCGAGTCTTTTCCTCCCTCCGCCTCGAAACCTTAGGCGGGCGCTGCGGCTTCGGAGGCGGGGGGGGCCGCTTTTCGAGGAACCACCGTCTCCGAGCCACTCGCTCCACCTCGGGGCGTGGGCGAAGGAGCCGAAGCTCCTTTGTTGCTGGCCTCCTTTCGGGGTACAGCTTTAGGAACACCTGAAGATGGCCTAGCAACCATCTTCAGGGGTTGTTGCCTCCTGTGAGTCTAACGAATCGGTGGAGGCGCGTGGCCGTTTCGCCTTGCGGGAAACGGTCACGCTGGGGGAAGAGGGGGGAGCCCTGGTTTTAGCCGGGGCTGGGTATGAACCCTTTTTGCCGCCAGCTTTACCAGGGGAGCGCCCGGGTTGGGTAGAGCCCGCAGAAGGGCTCCGAATGGGCGCGGAAACAACCGTGCTCGTTGGCCTGGATGGGCCAGGAGCAGAGGGTGCCTTTCGAACTACTGAGGCATATGACGTCCCAGGCAGAGCTGGGCGCGCCAGGACCAAGTCCTTAGCCTGGCGGAATGAGAGTCTATCCTGGGCCTGAACGGCCACGATTTATTTCTCAAGGAGATATGCACCACATTGCTTGGAAGAAGCAGGGCGCGGCTCTCCGCAATTGACACACTTGGCCACACACGATTTCGACTTATCGTGTGCGACCTTGGAGCAATTTACACAGACTTCGGGTGACCCCGACTTTGCACGTCTACATGAGCGATTCGTATGGCCGAAGCGGTGACAGTAAGAGCACCGCCGCGGCAGTGGCACGAATGCATTCACGCGGTAGCGGTACCAACCGGCACTCACCGACTCAGGGAGCTTGTCACTGTCGAACGTGACGAAGAGTGTAGGGGTGGGTCTCGAAGCCCCTCCCTGTTTTCTCATCACACGTTCGACCTTGACCGCCCCATGGTCGGCCAGCTCTAGGGTGATGTCCTCAATGGAGTAGTCAACGAGTTCCCTCGCATAAACTACTCCTTTCACAAAGTTCATGGTAGAGTGCGGCGTCACACTCACCTGGGTGCCATGAAGTGTCCGAAGAGCACTTATCTTGGCCGCCTCGGCGGGATTCGCCGCATTCGCCAGAAGGCTGCCGTCCGAGAAACGGGTCACCTTCGGCTCTCTACAATTGCACTAGCTAATCCTCTCCTCTGATGGATCATGTTGCCCTTGGACAACATGGTGCCATCAGTGGAGCGAATAACGAGGAAGCGTTTGAAGCCAGCGGGCTCGAAAACGCCAGGTAACCTCTGAATCAGGGGCCCCGATGTCATCTAGGCTCCGCCCTGTGCACTCTTGGTGTTAGTCTTAGTCAGGGGCTCCGCACACGAGGGGGTAGAGGGGCCGGATGTGCCGATCTTGGCTTGGTCGCTAACCAAAGTGGTAGCAGACCCATCCGTCCCCGCAGCCCCCACGGATGGAGAGGAGCCCCAAGTCTTTTTCTTCTTTTTATTCTTCTTTGTCTTTTTCTTTTTTGGAGAGCAGGGCGGGGAATAAACCCGCTTTTCACCTCCCCTGCCGGCAGAAGCCCCCAGGCCAGATTGGTGTGCCTCAGCCAGGTCCCTCTCCGAAATGGAGGAAGTTCTTGGTTGTCGTAGGGGCACCTGTCGGAGGAGATCCCTCCCCTCCTTTTACTGCCTCGGAGCCCTCAGCCATTTGAGGAGGACCTTGCATAGGGGCGGATTCGGGTTCGGAGCTTGGCGCCGAGCCCGAATTCCCCCCCATGTAAGGCCCTACCGTCTGAGGCTGGGTCTCCTCAAGGACCATGTTTATCACAGGAGGGGCCTCCAGTTGTCTATCCCCTCCCAGGACATCGCAGGTCCCCTTGGCAGTGTCGCCAGTCTTGTGTGGGGAGGCACAGGCCTTGACCCCAGCAAGGTTTAAAATTCTTGCCAGCAGGTCTTTTGAGGGAAGCGACCGAAGGGGCCTGGCTTCCCTCTCCCCCCTAAGGGGGTTTGCCCTACCGAGCCGCTTTGATGGGGAGCGGCTAGCTAAGGGCTGTCTGCTGGCTTTCTTGGCAGTCCCCTTGGAAAGAAAAGAGGGGACTGTCGCTGGGAAAAGGGAGGTGCCCGAAAGCACCTCCAGAGAAGGGGGTGAGGGGGAGTCCCCTGCACCCGTAGGCGAAGGAGAGGAGTAAGCCTCCTCTCCGGTTAGATAAATATGGAGGGTCCCCTGTGCAAGCACGGGGGGGGGGTGACCTCCATTTTTTTTGCTCAAGGGGGAGTTAAAGGGGTTTTATGTTTTATTGATTCATCCATGGGCATGGTGACCCTATTTTTGCCACGTGACGCAATAGTTCATCACCTCTTGCAGTTGCCCGCACTGCAAGAGGTGCTTACAAGCCCGGCAGAGCCAGTCGCCGCCATTTGGGACCACCCCTCCCGCCTGGTGGCCTGGCAGTCCATCGGCATGGCGGCTCCACCTTAGACATGGCGTATAAATGATAGATTTGGAATACGAGAGGAAAAGGGATGTGAAGAAGGTATTGGTGGGGATGAAGCAGGTAGTTAAAAACCAGCCACCCCAGACCGGAGCTCAGGGGTTAGGGAACATTGCCTCCCACCCCCTCAGCCCCGATGCGGGACGGTTGGCTGAAAGGAAGGTCAGCATCTACCCTGTGAAATTAGAGGCTGACCAGAGAAAGTTGTGGGAGAGGTTGTGTGAAAAGAGAGGAAACAAGTGTTTTGAAGGAAGGAAGAGAGGCTAAGCTGGGGCCGGACGGAGTGCTGAGTCCCGTCAGCACGGCGGCCAGGATGGCAAATCGCCTCCTGGAATGAGATTCGATCCTGGGCCTGAATGGCCAGGATTTCTTTCTCAAGGAGATATGCACCACATTGCTTCGAAGAAGTGGGGTGCGGCTCTCCGCAATTGACATACTTAGCTACACATGATTTAGACGTATCGTGTGCGACCTTGGAGCAATTTACACAGACTTCGGGTGACCCCGACTTTGTACGTCTACAAGATCGATTCGTATGGCCGAAGCGGTGACAGTAATAGCACCGTCGTGGCAGTGACACGAATGCCTTCAAGCGGTAGCGGTACCAACTTGCACGCACCGACTCAGGGAGATCGTCACAATCGAACGTGACGAAGAGTGTAGGGGTGGGTCTCGAGGCCCCTCCCTGTTTTCTCATCACACGTTCGACCTTGCCTGCCCCATGCTCGGCCAGCTCTAAGGTGATGTCCTCAATGGAGTAGTCAACGAGTTCCCTCGCATAAACTACTCCTTTTACAAAGTTCATGGTAGAGTGCGGCGTCACACTCACCGGGGTGCCATGAAGTGTCCGAAGAGCACTTATCTTGGCGGCCTTGGCGGGATTCGCTGCATTCGCCAGAAGGCTCCCGTCCGAGAAACGGGTCACCTTCGGCTCTCTACCAATTGTACTAGCTAATCTTCTCCTCTGATGGATCATGTTGCCCTTGGCCAACCTGGTGCCATCAGTGGAGCGAATAACGAGAAGGCGTTTGAAGCCAGCGGGCTCGAAAACGCCAGGTAACCTCTGAATGAGGGGCCCCGATGTCATCGAGGCTCCGCCCTGTGCATTTTGGTCTTCGTCAGGGGCTCCGCAACCGGCGAGCAGAGGGGCCGGATGTGCCGTTCTTGGCTTGGTTGTTTGCTAAAGTGGCAGCAGACCCATCCGTTCCCACAGCCCCCGCGGATGGAGAGGATTTCCGAGTCTTCTTAGTCTTTGTCTTTTTTGTCTTTTTCTTATTTGGAGAGGAGGGCGGGGAATGAACCCGCTTCTCCTCTCCGCCGGCAGAAGCCCCTTGGCCAGATGGACCAGCCTCAGCCAGGTCCTTCTCCAAAATGGAAAAGGTCCTAGTGGTCGCAGGGGCACAATCTCGAGGAGATCCCTTTCCTATTTATTCTGCCTCAGAAACCATAGCCGTTTGAGAAGGACCTTGCATAGGGGCGGATTCGGGTTCGTTGTTTGGCGCCGAGCCCGGATTCCTCCCCATGGACGGCCCTACCGTCTGAGGCTGGGTTTCCTCAAGGACCATGTCTATCACAGGAGGGGCATCCAGTTGTCCATATCCTCCCAGGACATTGCAGGTCCCCTTGGCAGTGTCGCCAGTCTTGTGTGGGGAGGCACATTCCTTGACCCCGGCAAGGTTTAAAATTCTTGCCAGCAGGTCTTTTGAGGAAGGCGACCGAAGGGGCCTGGCTTTCCTCTTTCCCCTAAGGAAGTTTGCCCTATCGAGCCGCTTACACGAGGGGCGGTCGGCAATGGGCTTCCTGCTGGCTTTCTTGGCAGTCCTCTTAGAAAGAAAAGGAGGGACTGCCGCTAGAGATAGGGAGGTGCCCGAAAGCACCTCCAGAGAAGAGGGTGAGGGGGAGTCCCCTGCACCCGTAGGCGAAGGAGAGGAGTAAGCCTCCTATCCGGTTAGAGAAATTTGGAGGGTCCCCTGCGCAAGCACAGGGGGGGAGGGGATGGACCTCCATTTTTTTCGGTGGAGCTGCCCGAGGGCGGCTCCGTTTATAATACAGGGGAAGTTGAGGGTTTCTTGTTTTGTTTTTGCATCATTGGGCATGGTGACCCTAAATTTTCTGCGGGACGCAATAGCTCACCACCTCTCACAGTTGCCGCACTGCAAGAGGTGCTTACAGGCCTGGAAGAGCCAGGCGCTGCCATTTGTGACCATACTCATGCCTGGTGGCCTGGCAATCCATCGGCATGGCGGCTCCACCTTGAACACGGCGTAAAAGGATAGATTGTGAAGAGGAGAGGAAAAGGGATGTGAGGAAGGTATGGGTGGGGATTAAGCAGGTTGTTAAAAAAACCCATCCCAAACCGGAGCTCAGGGGTTAGGGAACGTTGTCCCCTCCCCCCTCAGCCCCGATCCGGGACGGTTGGCTTGAGAAGAAGGTCAGCATCTAGCCTATGAAATCAGAGGCTGACCAGAGAAAGTTGTGGGAGAGGGTGTATGAAAAGCAAAAGCGACGAAGTAGGGGAGAAATACAAGCTGTTTGAATGGAGGAGAAGAGGCTAAGCTGGGGTCGAACGGGGTGCTGATTCACGTCAGCACGGCGGCCAGGATGGCAAATTGCCGCGCCCCTTACGGGGATGAGTATCATCTCCGCGCCAAAGATCTTGCTTCCTATTTGTTTTCTGCGAGGGGTAATACGAAGTACGTAGGTGCATCCCCTCCCCCGAATACATGACGTAATTATTCCTTACCTCCGTTCTCCTTCTATCCTCAGCGTTACCGTAGCAACGTCAATCCCTATAGCAAGGCACCGGGGAGGAGTAAATGCGTGGGGTGAGACTGTAGAAATGTGAATGGGCATATTGGGAAGAGATGGAATGGATGGGAAGGTGATGTCCTATGCAGGAACTTTAAAAATGACTAAAGTGATGAGGTTTCTGCGAGAGTAAAGGTGTTTGTAGGAAGGGAGCGGGGGGGGGGGTGAATGAGCTTATTGGGATGTAATGGAATCGAACTGCAGAAAGTAAAAGGCTTCCGGGGAAAATACGCGATTGGGGGAATGTTAAGGGGTGGTTTGTGGGGGTGGTAAAAGTGTTTAAGTGGAGGTTATGGGATTGCTGTGAAGGTCGGGGTGTCTACTCTATGTTGGAAGTGAATGGGTGAGTTTGTGTGAGGTAAAGGGCTGAAGAAATGGAGTATGGGGTTTAGGGTGGGGGATGCCTCGGTGGGCGGATGGATTCATATGAAAAAAACCCAACAAACCATGAACTAAATGCTTACGGGATCGAAAGGCGAATTTTAAAAGCTTCATGAAACGATCAGGCCCTAGGCCTACAATTTGAGAGCCCCCTCTGGCCAGGAACAATTTTTGTATTTTCTCTCTACATCATTTTCATCGATTAATTTAATATTTTATATTTCCTCAAATTGTACAAGGGGCGGTCAATATGTTTGGCGAATCGGTAGGGCAAAACAGAGGAAGGGAGGATAGCTGTTTGTGGGGGTGTTAGGACAAGTTATGACAAGACAGGACCGGCAGCCGCACGCTCCTGCCTCGTCTATTTAAGCAGTAGCTGATCGCAGATCGTCAGTCACAATTTTTTTAACAATCGAGAAGGTTGAGCACCGCGCAGTGATCAAATTTTTGACCAAGGAAGGCAAGAATGCAAAAGAGATCCATGAACGCATGGTTGAAGTGTACGACGACACCGCCCCTTCCTATGCAACCATTGCTCGCTGGAATAGGGAGTTCCATCATGGTCGTGAGTCCTTGAAAAGATGATCCCCGTCCAGGACGCCCGTCAGACGTGACCAACGAGGACAATGTGGCCCGTTTGGAGAGGATGATGCTCGAAAATCGACGGGTGAAGGCCGAAGAAATCGAGCGAAAACTTGGGATATCACATGGAAGTGTTATCAACATCATCCATTACAATTTGGCCATGACCAAGGTCTCTGCCCGTTGGGTCCCTAGAAACCTCACGAAACCTCACGCACCATGATCGACTTCAACGTTGTCAAAGTCCACAAGGCAAGAGTTGCATTTTTTTTTTTTTTTTTAATTAAGGGGCTATCTGGCGACTGCCGACTTAGGCATTAGTCGCCGTAAACAAACAGCCTAGTTCTAGGCTACTTTAAAAATTAAACAGGAAACAATAAAAAGAAATAACAATAACAATAAAAAAGCAATAACAAAAACAATAACAAAAACAACAACAATTAAACAGGGTTAAATGAAAGGGAGAAGGCCAGCCTCCCCCCAAAAGTCAATAAGTCCACTAGTCATGGTGCAAGCACTCGTCCCGAATACAAGGGACAGGCGGTAGCGACCCCACCCATCCCGGTACCGGGACAGGTATCGTGCGCGAAGATCACCCAGACTGGGACATTCGACAAGAATGTGCCGAACAGTCTGGGGGACTACGCAGTCGTTGCAATAGGGCGCAGGCGAGCGCTCCATCAAATAGCGATGCGTCACACGAGTGTGTCCGATTCGAAGACGACAGAAAGCAACCTGAACTTGCCGCGGCATTGGGGGATAGGTCCATGGGAACAGTCGCGGCGCAATGGCACGCAACTTTAAGTTACCCTCGACCGTCTCCCATCTTCTTTGCCAAGCAGTCCGAAGAGCTGCCCGTATTCCTGCCATGTAGTCAGTGTGAGGAAGAGCGAAACGCTGGTCCGGTCGCAGAGTTCTCGCGGACTCTTTGGTGCCCTCATCGGCGCGCTCATTCCCCGCAATTCCTACATGTCCAGGAACCCAGCAGAAGATAATCTAGACATCTGCCCTGCTCGCCAAAACCGTGGCGTCACGGATTTCGCGAACCAGGGGATGCGAAGATTCCAATGCCCCGAGAGCACTCAGGGCGCTTTGTGAGTCGCTATAGATCACAATCCGGTCTCCGAACCGGGCACGTCGCGTAATCTCCCGTACCGAGTGGTGTATTGCCACCAGCTCGGCCGTGAAGACAGACGCAGCGCCTGGTAGAGCCCCGCTGACTTCAAACAGAGGGGATACGGCGTGGAAGCCGACCCCCTCTTGGGACTTGGAGCCATCCGTATACACTGGCACGGTACCAGCGTGACACGATGTGTGCTCCAAAAAGGTCGAACGCAATACTCCCGGCGCAGTACAAGCTTTGGGAGCAGAGGCGTGGCGAAAAATAGCCAAATGTGGTACCCTCCAGGGTGGCGTCCTGGGCAGAACCAGGGGCGCCACCGGACCGAGAGCTATATCTACCTCTCGAAGGATTTTTTTTTTTTTTAATTAAGGGGCTATCTGGCGACTGCCGACTAAGGCATAAGTTGCCGTAAACAAACAGCCTAGTTTTAGGCTACTTTAAAAAATTAAACAGAAAACAATAAAAAGAAATAACAATAACAATAACAAAGCAATAACAAAACAATTACAAAAACAACAACAACAATTAAATCGGGTTAAATAAAAGGGAGAAGGCCGGCCTCCCCCAAAAAGTCAATAAGTCCACCAGTCAAAGTACACGCACTCGTCCCGAGCATAAGGGACAGGCGGTAGCGACCCCGCCCATCCCGGTACCGGGACCCCGTAAGGGGCGCGGCGATTTGCCATCCTGGCCGCCGTGCTGACGGGATCCAGCACTCCGTCCGGCCCCAGCTTAGCCTCTCTTCCTTCCTTCAGATAGCCCGATTTCTCCCCTACCTTGTCGCTTTTCATACAACCTCTCCCACAACTTTCTCTGGTCAGCCTCTAATTTCAAAGGGTAGAATGCTGACCTTCTTCTCAAGCCAACCATCCCGGATCGGGGCTGAGGGGGGAGGGGACATTGTCCCCTAACCCCTGAGCTCCGGTTTGGGATGGGGGTTTTTTAACAACCTGCTTCATCCCCACCCATACCTTCCTCACATCCCTTTTCCTCTCCTCTTCACAACCTATATTTTTTACGCCGTGTCCAAGGTGGAGCCGCCATGCCGATGGACTGCCAGGCCACCAGGCGGGAGGGGTGGTCCCGAATGGCGGCGCCTGGCTCTGCCGGGCTTGTAAGCACCTCTCGCAGTGCGGGCTACTGCGAGGGGTGATGAGCTATTGCGTCCCGTGGCAAAAATAGGGTCACCATGCCCATAGATGAACAACAAAAAAAAAACCCAAACCCCTTTAACTCCCCCTTGCTCATCGACGGAGCCGCCCTTGGGCAGCTCCACCGAAAAAATGGAGGTCCCCCCCCCTGTGCTTGCACAGGGGACCCTCCATATTTCTCTAACCGGAGAGGAGGCTTACTCCTCTCCTTCGCCTACGGGTGCAGGGGACTCCCCCTCACCCCCTTCTCTGGAGGTGCTTTCGGGCACCTCCCTTTTCCCAGCGGCAGTCCCATCTTTTCTTTTCAAGGGGACTGCCAAGAAAGCCCGCAGGCAGCCCTTAGCCAGCCGCTTCCCATCAAAGCGGCTCGGTAGGGCAAACCCCCTTAGGGGGGAGAGGGAAGCCAGGCCCCTTCGGTCGCTTCCCTCAAAAGACCTGCTGGCAAGAATTTTAAACCTTGCCGGGGTCAAGGCCTGTGCCTCCCCATACAAGGCTGGTGACACTGCCAAGGGGACCTGCGATGTCCTGGGAGGGGATGGCCAATTGGAGGCCCCTCCTGTGATAGACATGGTCCTTGAGGAGACCCAGCCCCAGACGGTAGGGCCTTCCATGGGGGGGAATTCGGGCTCGGCGCCAAGCACCGAACCCGAATCCGCCCCTATGCAAGGTCCTCCTCAAATGGCTGAGGGCTCCGAGGCAGTAGAAGGAGGGGAGGGATCTCCTCCGACAGGTGCCCCTACGACAACCAGGACCTTCTCCATTTCGGAGAGGGACCTGGCTGAGGCTGGTCCATCTGGCCTGGGGACTTCTGCTGGCGGAGGTGAAAAGCGGGTTCATTCCCCGCCCTCCTCTCCGAAAAAGAAAAAGACTAAAAAGACTAAAAAGACCAAAAAGACTCGGGGCTCCTCTCCATCCGCGGGGGCTGCGGGGACGGATGGGTCTGCTGCCACTCTGGCAAGCGACCAAGCCAAGATCGGCACATCCGCCCCCTCTGCCCCCCCGGTTGCGGAGCCCCTGACAAAGAAGACTACTACCAAGAGTGCACAGGGCGGAGCCTCGATGACATCGGGGCCCCTGATTCAGAGGTTACCTGGCGTTTTCGAGCCCGCTGGCTTCAAACGCTTCCTCGTTATTCGCTCCACTGATGGCACCATGTTGTCCAAGGGCAACATGATCCATCAGCGGAGAGGATTAGCTAGTGCAATTGGTAGAGAGCCGAAGGTAACCCGTTTCTCGGACGGGAGCCTTCTGGCGAATGCGGCGAATCCCGCCGAGGCGGCCAGGATTAGTGCTCTTCGAACACTTCATGGCACCCCGGTGAGTGTGACGCCGCACTCTACCATGAACTTTGTAAAAGGAGTAGTTTATGCGAGGGAACTCGTTGACTACTCCATTGAAGACATCACCTTAGAGCTGGCCGACCATGGGGCGGTCAAGGTCGAACGTGTGATGAGAAAACAGGGAGGGGCCTCGAGACCCACCCCCTACACTCTTCATCACGTTCGACTGTGACAAGCTCCCTGAGTCTGTGCGTGCCGGTTGGTACTGCTACTGCGTGAAGGCATTCGTGCCACTGCCGCGGCGGTGCTATTAC
This sequence comes from Ceratothoa steindachneri, assembly GCA_963969495.1. Classification (NCBI taxonomy): domain Eukaryota; kingdom Metazoa; phylum Arthropoda; class Malacostraca; order Isopoda; family Cymothoidae; genus Ceratothoa; species Ceratothoa steindachneri. Next base: position 83,481,203 of record OZ018317.1, on the reverse strand, counting down.
TGTCACCGCTTCGGCCATACGTATCGCTCATGTAGACGTGCAAAGTCGGGGTCACCCGAAGTCTGTGTAAATTGCTCCAAGGTCGCACACGATAAGTCCAAATCGTGTGTGGCCAAGTGTGTCAATTGCGGAGAGCCGCACCCTGCTTCTTCGAAGCAATGTGGTGCATATCTCCTTGAGAAAGAAATCCTGGCCGTTCAGGCCCAGGATCGACTCTCATTCCGCGAGGCAAAGGACTTGGTCCTTGCGCGCCCGGCTCTGCCTGGGACGTCATATGCCTCAATAGTTAGGAAGGCACCCTCTGCTCCCGGCCCATCCAGGCCAACGAGCACGGTTGTTTCCGCGCCCATTCGGAGCCCTTCTGCGGGCTCTACCCAACACGGGCGCTCCCCTGGTAAAGCTGGCGGCAAAAAGGGCTCATACCCTGCCCTGGCTAAAACCAGGGCTCCCCCCTCTTCCCCCAGCGTGACCGTTTCCCTCAAGGCGAAACGGCCACGCGCCTCCACCGAGTCGTTAGACTCACAGGAGGCAACACCCCTGAAGATGGTCGCTAGGCCATCTTTCGGGGTTCCTAAAGCTGTCCCCCGAAAGGAGGACAGCAACAAAGGAGCTTCGGCTCCTTCGCCCACGTCCCGAGGGCGAGCGAGCGGCTCGGAGACGGTAGTTCCTCAAAAAGAGGGCCCCCCGCCTCCGAAGCCGCAACGCCCGCCTAAGGTTTCGAGGCGGAGGGAGGAAAAGACTCGCATGGCGAGCCCAACCTCCCCCAATAAGTCCTCGAAGGCGACAGCGCCTTCAGCGCTTTGTCCGGCCAACAGCGCCCGGGGTTCTGCCCCCGGGAAGCGTACGGCCATTCCCGTGAGGGTCTTCAATTCGAGGAGGGCCCCCGCGTCTCCTCCGAGCTAGGCCTGGAGGGCATATTTCTTCAATGGAATTGCCGTGGACTCCGGGCCAACTGGGAGGAGCTGCGGAGGCTCGTCTCACCCGTTCCCCGTTAGCTATTTTTTTGCAGGAGACCATGCTAGGTGCGTGCCCCCTCCCTGCCCTCCCGGGGTATAAGGGTCTTGCGACCCCACCACCTCGGGATGGCCGGGCTGGGGGATGCGCAGTTTACACCCGGCATGATGTCTCCGTTCTTCCTTTCTCTTTAGATACCTCCTTTCAGGCAGTGGCTGTGCAGCTGCACCTGGATAGGAGGTATACTATCATTTCTGCGTACATTCCACCGTCAGCTGACTTCGACGCGGGGGACTTCCGCCGCGTCGTTGCACGGTTGCCGAGGCCCTATCTCTTGCTTGGAGATCTGAACGGCAGGCATCCTCTCTGGGGAGATTACTCCATAAATCCCAGGGGACAAGTCCTTGCCGATCTGATCGAAGAGCTTGAGATGGGTGTCCTAAACGTGGATGAGTTTACGCATCACTGTCCGAGAACCGCTTCATTTTCTTGCCTTGACCTATCTTTGTGCTCTTCGGATGCACAGCCTGATTTTGATTGGGGGGTGGTCGATGACCTCCATGGTAGTGATCACTTTCCCATTCAAATATCATTTTCAGGGCAACTGCCGCCTGAGAGACCACCTCGGTGGTGCTTGGCGCGGGCGCGGTGGCCTGCATTTCAGGAAATGACTGAATTCTCTATCTCAGTCGAGGAGTTTAGGTCGGTAGATGATGCCGTTGAGTTCTTCTCCGGCAACCTCATCGCCGTGGGCCTGACTACTATTCCTAAAGCGTCTGGCCGTTTGGCACGCCGACCACTCCCATGGTGGTCGGCCGAGTGTGAGACGGCCCTCAAACAGAAGCGTTATGCCTACATGCGCTATAAGGGCCGCCCGAACGATTTCACTGTCGCTGAATTTCGTCGGGCTAGGGCTAGGTTCCGGTATATTTCGAAGCACGCCCGCCGCTCTTCTTGGCGGGCATACGTGTCTTCACTTAACGGGAAGACCCCTTTAGCTGAGGTGTGGAAGCGAGTCAAAAGGATTCAGGGCAAGTTCTCGCAGGACCCCCCTCCCGTTCTCCAGGAGAATGGGACCGCAATCTCGGACCCCGCGTCCGTGGCGGAATCCTTAGCGACCGCTTTTTCCGCATTCTCTAGCCGTGATGCTGCTCCGCCAGCATTCAATGCACGTCGTGATGTCGCGGAAGGCCGCCGGCTGGACTTTACCTCCAGAGGCGGAGAACCCTTCAACGACAAGTTTACTGTGAGTGAGTTGCGCTCCGCTCTCGCTTCGTGCGCGGACACCGCCCATGGTCCGGACGATGTCCCGTACGCCATGCTTCGACACCTGGGTGAGCGAGGCATGGCCTTTCTGTTAGATTTGTTCAACAGGATCTGGGTGGAAGGTCTTCTCCCAGACTCCTGGCGAATCGCTACTGTGCTCGCCTTTCGCAAGCCGGGGAGAGATCACTCTACTCCGACCGGTTTCCGCCCAATCTCTCTAACCTCTTGCGTGTGCAAGTTGATGGAGAAATTGGTAAATGTTAGATTAGCCTATTTCCTGGACAGCGGAGGCCATCTGTCTTCTGCACAGTGCGGCTTCCGTAAGTTCCACTCCACGTCGGATGCTCTGCTCCGACTGGAAAATGCCGTCTGCGAGGCTTTCCTTCGTAGACAGCACTACGCCACGGTGTTTTTTGATCTGGAGAAGGCCTATGATACCGCATGGCGATACGGTATCATGGAGACTCTCCACACGATGGGGGCGAGGGGACGCCTCCCAATGTTTATATCTGAATTTTTGCGAGATCGTCGATTCCGCGTACGGGTGGGGGGAGCCCTCTCCGGCCCAAAGGAGCAGGAAGAGGGTGTCCCGCAGGGAAGTGTCCTCAGTGTCACACTCTTTGCCCTGAGCATCAACGGCATCACCTCGGTGCTGCCGGAAGATGTTCTCGCTACGCTCTACGTGGACGACCTTTCGATCTCTTTTGGCGCGGCCCAGATGCCAACTCTGGAGCGCCGACTCCAACAGGCATTGAACCGCGTCTCTCGCTATGCCGAAGCGCACAGGTTTCGGTTTTCTTTGGCCAAGACTAAGGTGGTGCACTTCTGCCGCCACCCACGGCTTCACCCAGACCCAGATTTGTTTCTTAATGGGGTGTGCCTGGATGTGGTTGAGTCGCACCGTTTCCTTGGTCTTGTATTCGACCGACGCCTCACCTGGGAGGCTCACATTCGCAGCCTTAGGGTCTCTTGTACCCGCGCCATGGACATTCTCCGTTCCGTGACGTTCAGCGCTTGGGGCGCTGATAGGGCTACCGCCTTACTTTTTTATCGATCCTTTGTTCGCTCGAAGCTCGACTACGGATGCGAGTTTTATGCATCCGCAGCCGAGCGTTTATTGCGGAAGGTGGATTCGATCCACCACACCGGCCTTCGCCTTGCGACCGGTGCCTTCCGCACTTCCCCCATTGAGAGCCTGTTGGTCGATGCTGGGGAGATGCCACTCGCTCTGCGCCGCGTGCAGTGCATCACTCGCCTGTACGCGCGAGCCCGGCGCCTCCCTCAGTCGCCAACAGCTCTCACTGCATCCGCAGCTGATCTCGATGGTGCCTATGCCGCCGAGAGACGCCAGTCATACCCTAAGCCCTTTGGGTTTAGGGCCAGGAAACTCCTTCGAGAGGTAGATATAGCTCTCGGGCCGGTGGCGCCCCTGGTTCTGCCCAGGACGCCACCCTGGAGGGTACCACATTTGGCTATTTGTCGCCACGCCTCTGCTCCCAAAGCTTGTACTGCGCCGGGAGTATTGCGTTCGACCTTTTTGGAGCACACATCGTGTCACGCTGGTACCGTGCCAGTGTATACGGATGGCTCCAAGTCCCAAGAGGGGGGTCGGCTTCCACGCCGTATCCCCTCTGTTTGAAGTCAGCGGGGCTCTACCAGGCGCTGCGTCTGTCTTCACGGCCGAGCTGGTGGCAATACACCACTCGGTACGGGAGATTACGCGACGTGCCCGGTTCGGAGACCGGATTGTGATTTATAGCGACTCACAAAGCGCCCTGAGTGCTCTCGGGGCATTGGAATCTCCGCATCCCCTGGTTCGCGAAATCCGTGACGCCACGGTTTTGGCGAGCCGGGCAGATGTCGAGATTATCTTCTGCTGGGTTCCTGGACATGTAGGAATTGCGAGGAATGAGCGCGCCGATGAGGGCGCCAAAGAGTCCGCGAGGACTCTGCGACCGGACCAGCGTTTCGCTCTTCCTCACACTGACTACATGGCAGGAATACGGGCAGCTCTTCGGACTGCTTGGCAAAGAAGATGGGAGACGGTCGAGGGGAACTTAAAGTTGCGTGCCATTGCGCCGCGACTGTTCCCATGGACCTATCCCCCAATGCCGCGGCGGCTTCAGGTTGCTTTCTGTCGTCTTCGAATCGGACACACTCGTGTGACGCATCGTTAATTGGTGGAGCGCTCGCATGTGCCCTATTGCAACGACTGCGTCGTTCCCCAGACTGTTCGGCATATTCTTGTCGAATGTCCCAGTCTGGGTGATCTTCGCGCACGATACCTGTCTCGGTACCGGGATGGGCGGGGTCGCTACCGCCTGTCCCTTGTACTCGGGACGAGTGCGTGCACCATGACTGGTGGACTTATTGACTTTTGGGGGGAGGCCGGCCTTCTCCCCTTTATTTAAGGTTCCTTTTTTTGTTATTGTTTTGTTTTAGGTTGCACTCTCCTGTACCGGGGTGAGGGGGACCTCCCCCCGCTGCCGGAGATTGCTTCGATTGTTAAGTTTTTCCAATTTATATTGATTGTTAAGTTTTCATATTTTAACTTTAAAGTAGCCTAATTCTAGGCTGTCGTATTTTTCGGCGACTTATGCCCAAGTGGGTAGTTGCCAGATGGGCTCTAAAAAAAAAAAAAAAAAAAAAAAAAAAAAAAAAAAAAACCCGGTACCGGGACAGGTGTCGTGCGCGAAGATCACCCAGACTGGGACATTCGACAAGAATGTGCCGAACAGTCTGGGGGACGACGCAGTCGTTGCAATAGGGCGCAGGCGAGCGCTCCATCAGATAGCGATGCGTCACACGAGTGTGTTCGATTCGGAGACGACAGAAAGCAACCTGAAGCCGCCGCGGCATTGGGGGATAGGTCCATGGGAAGAGTCGCGGCGCAATGGCACGCAACTTTAAGTTCCCTTCGACCGTCTCCCATCTTCTTTGCCAAGCAGTCCGAAGTGCTGCCCGTATTCCTGCCATGTAGTCGGTGTGAGGAAGAGCGAAACGCTGGTCCAGTCGCAGAGTCCTCGCGGACTCTTTGGCGCCCTCATCGGCGCGCTCATTCCCCGCAATTCCTACATGTCCAGGAACCCAGCAGAAGATAATCTCGACATCTCCCCGGCTCGCCAAAACCGTGGCGTCACGGATATCGCGAACCAGGGGATGCGGAGATTCCAATGCCCCGAGAGCACTCAGGGCGCTTTGTGAGTCGCTATAGATCACAATCCGGTCTCCGAACCGGGCACGTCGCGTAATCTCCCGTACCGAGTGGTGTATTGCCACCAGCTCGGCCGTGAAGACAGACGCAGCGCATGGTAGAGCCCCGCTGAATTCAAACAGAGGGGATACGGCGTGGAAGCCGACCCCCTCTTGGGACTTGGAGCCATCCGTATACACTGACACGGTACCAGCGTGACACGATGTGTGCTCCAAAAAGGTCGAACGCAATACTCCCGGCGCAGTACAAGCTTTGGGAGCAGAGGCGTGGCGACAAATAGCCAAATGTGGTACCCTCCAGGGTGGCGTCCTGGGCAGAACCAGGGGCGCCACCGGCCCGAGAGCTATATCTACCTCTCGAAGGAGTTTCCTGGCCCTAAACCCAAAGGGCTTAGGGTATGACTGGCGTCTCTCAGCGGCATAGGCACCATCGAGATCAGCTGCGGATGCAGTGAGAGCTGTTGGCGACTGAGGGAGGCGCCGGGCTCGCGCGTACAGGCGAGTGATGCACTGCACGCGGCGCAGAGCGAGTGGCATCTCCCCAGCATCGACCAACAGGCTCTCAATGGGGGAAGTGCGGAAGGCACCGGTCGCAAGGCGAAGGCCGGTGTGGTGGATTGAATCCACCTTCCGCAATAAACGCTCGGCTGCGGATGCATAAAACTCGCATCCGTAGTCGAGCTTCGAGCGAACAAAGGATCGATAAAAAAGTAAGGCGGTAGCCCTATCAGCGCCCCAAGCGCTGAACGTCACGGAACGGAGAATGTCCATGGCGCGGGTACAAGAGACCCTAAGGCTGCGAATGTGAGCCTCCAAGGTGAGGCGTCGGTCGAATTCAAGACCAAGGAAACGGTGCGACTCAACCACATCCAGGCGCACCCCATTAAGAAACAAATCTGGGTCGGGGTGAAGCCGTGGATGGCGGCAGAAGTGCACCACCTTAGTCTTGGCCAAAGAAAACCGAAACCTGTGCGCTTCGGCATAGCGGAAGACGCGGTTCAATGCCTGTTGGAGTCGACGCTCCAGAGTTGGCATCTGGGCCACGCCAAAAGAGATCGAAAGGTCGTCCACGTAGAGCGTAGCGAGAACATCTTCTGGCAGAACCGAGGTGATGCCGTTGATGCTCAGGGAAAAGAGTGTGACACTGAGGACACTTCCCTGCGGGACACCCTCTTCCTGCTCCTTTGGGGCAGAGAGGGCTCCCCCCACCCGTACGCAGAATCGACGATCTCGCAAAAATTCAGATATAAACATTGGGAGGCGTCCCCTCGCCCCCATCGTGTGGAGAGTCTCCATTATACCGTATCGCCATGCGGTATCATAGGCCTTCTCCAGATCAAAAAACACCGTGGCGTAGTGCTGTCTACGAAGGAAAGCCTCGCAGACGGCATTTTCCAGTCGGAGCAGAGCATCCGACGTGGAGTGGAACTTACGGAAGCCGCACTGTGCAGAAGACAGATGGCCTCCGCTGTCCAGGAAATAGGCTAATCTAACATTTACCAATTTCTCCATCAACTTGCACACGCAAGAGGTTAGAGAGATTGGACGGAAACCGGTCGGAGTAGAGTGATCTCTCCCCGGCTTGCGAAAGGCGAGCACAGTAGCAATTCGCCAGGAGTCTGGGAGAAGACCCTCCACCCAGATCTTGTTGAACAAATCTAACAGAAAGGCCCTCCCTCGCTCACCAGGGTGTCGAAGCATGGCGTACGGGACATCGTCCGGACCATGGGCGGTGTCCGCGCACGAAGCGAGAGCGGAACGCAACTCACTCACAGTAAACTTGTCGTTGAAGGGTTCTCCGCCTCTGGAGGTAAAGTCCAGCCGGTGGTCTTCCGCGACATCACGACGTGCATTGAATGCTGGCGGAGCAGCATCACGGCTAGAGAATGCGGAAAAAGCGGTCGCTAAGGATTCCGCCACGGACGCGGGGTCCGAGATTGCGGTCCCATTCTCCTGGAGAACAGGAGGGGGGTCCTGCGAGAACTTGCCCCGAATCCTTTTGACTCGCTTCCACACCTCAGCTAAAGGGGTCTTCCCGTTAAGTGAAGACACGTATGCCCGCCAAGAAGAGCGGCGGGCGTGCTTCGAAACATACCGGAACCTAGCCCTAGCCCGACGAAATTCAGCGACAGTGAAATCCTTCGGGCGGCCCTTATAGCGCATGTAGGCATAACGCTTCTGTTTGAGGGCCGTCTCACACTCGGCCGACCACCATGGGAGTGGTCGGTGTGCAAAACGGCCAGACGTCCTAGGAATAGTAGTCAGGCCCACGGCGATGAGGTTGCCGGAGAAGAACTCAACGGCCTCATCTACCGACCTAAACTCCTCGACTGAGATAGAGAATTCAGTTATTTCCTGAAATGCAGGCCACCGCGCCTGCGCCAAGCACCACCGAGGTGGTCTATCAGGCGGCAGTTGCCCTGAAAATGATATTTGAATGGGAAAGTGATCACTACCATGGAGGTCATCGACCACACCCCAATCAAAATCAGGCTGTGCATCCGAAGAGCACAAAGATAGGTCAAGGCAAGAAAATGAAGCGGTTCTCGGACAGTGATGCGTAAACTCATCCAAGTTTAGGACACCCATCTCAAGCTCTTCGATCAGATCGGCAAGGACTTGTCCCCTGGGATTTATGGAGTAATCTCCCCAGAGAGGATGCCTGCCGTTCAGATCTCCAAGCAAGAGATAGGGCCTCGGCAACCGTGCCACGACGCGGCGGAAGTCCCCCGCGTCGAAGTCAGCTGACGGTGGAATGTACGCAGAAATGATAGTATACCTCCTATCCAGGTGCAGCTGCACAGCCACTGCCTGAAAGGAGGTATCTAAAGAGAAAGGAAGAACGGAGACATCATGCCGGGTGTAAACCGCGCATCCCCCAGCCCGGCCATCTCGCAGTGGTGGGGTCGCAAGACCCTTATACCCCGGGAGAGCAGGCAGCGGGCACGCGCCTAGCATGGTCTCCTGCAAAAAAAATAGCTAACGGGGAACGGGACGAGACGAGCCTTCGCAGCTCCTCCCAGTTGGCCCGGAGTCCACGGCAATTCCATTGAAGGAATATGCCCTCCAGGCCTAGCTCGGAGGAGACGCGGGGGCCCTCATCGAATTGAAGACCCTCACGGGAATGGCCGTACGCTTCCCGGGGGCAGAATTCCGGGCGCTGTTGGCCGGACAAAGCGCTGAAGGCGCTGTCGCCTTCGAGGACTTATTGCGGGAGGTTGGGCTCGCTATGCGAGTCTTTTCCTCCCTCCGCCTCGAAACCTTAGGCGGGCGCTGCGGCTTCGGAGGCGGGGGGGCATCTTTTCGAGGAACCACCGTCTCCGAGCTACTCGCTCCACCTCGGGGCGTGGGCGAAGGAGCCGAAGCTCCTTTGTTGCTGTCCTCCTTTCGGGGAACAGCTTTAGGAACCCCTGAAGATAGCCTAGCAACCATCTTCAGGGGTGTTGCCTCCTGTGAGTCTAACGACTCGGTGGAGGCGCGTGGCCGTTTCGCCTTGAGGGAAACGGTCACGCTGGGGGAAGAGGGGGGAGCCCTGGTTTTAGCCGGGGCTGGGTATGAACCCTTTTTGCCGCCAGCTTTACCAGGGGAGCGCCCGGGTTGGGTAGAGCCCACAGAAGGGCTCCGAATGGGCACGGAAACAACCGTGCTCGTTGGCCTGGATGGGCCAGGAGCAGAGGGTGCCTTTCGAACTACTGAGGCATATGACGTCCCAGGCAGAGCTGGGCGCGCCAGGACCAAGTCCTTAGCCTGGCGGAATGAGAGTCTATCCTGGGCCTGAACGGCCAGGATTTCTTTCTCCAGGAGATATGCACCACATTGCTTCGAAGAAGCAGGGTTCGGCTCTCCGCAATTGACACACTTGGCCACACACGATTTCGACTTATCGTGTGCGACCTTGGAGCAATTTATACAGACTTCGGGTGACCCCGACTTTGCACGTCTACATGAGCGATTCGTATGGCCGAAGCGGTGACAGTAATATCACCGCCGCGGCAGTGGCACGAATGCCTTCACGCGGTAGCGGTACTAACCGGCACGCACCGACTCAGGGAGCTTGTCACTGTCGAACGTGACGAAGAGTGTAGGGGTGGGTCTCGAAGCCCCTCCCTGTTTTCTCATCACACGTTCGACCTTGACCGCCCCATGGTCGGCCAGCTCTAGGGTGATGTCCTCAATGGAGTAGTCAACGAGTTCCCTTGCATAAACTACTCCTTTCACAAAGTTCATGGTAGAGTGCGGCGTCACACTCACCGGGGTGCCATGAAGTGTCCGAAGAGCACTTATCTTGGCCGCCTCGGCGGGATTCGCCGTATTCGCCAGAAGGCTGCCGTCCGAGAAACGGGTCACCTTCGGCTCTCTACCAATTGCACTAGCTAATCCTCTCCTCTGATGGATCATGTTGCCCTTGGACAACATGGTGCCATCAGTGGAGCGAATAACGAGGAAGCGTTTGAAGCCAGCGGGCTCGAAAACGCCAGGTAACCTCTGAATGAGGGGCCCCGATGTCTTCGAGGCTCCGCCCTGTGCACTCTTGGTGTTAGTCTTGGTTAGGGGCTCCGCACACGAGGGGGTAGAGGGGCCGGATGTGCCGATCTTAGCTTGGTCGCCTACTAAAGTGGTAGCAGACCCATCCGTCCCCGCAGCCCCCGCGGATGGAGAGGAGCCCTGAGTCTTTTTCGTCTTTTTAGTCCTTTTAGTCTTTTTCTTTTTTGGAGAGGAGGGCGGGGAATGAACCCGCTTTTCACCTGCGCCGGCAGAAGCCCCCAGGCCAGATGGACCGGCCTCAGCCAGGTCCCTCTCCGAAATGGAGAAGGTCGTGGTAGTCGTAGGGGCACCTGTCGGAGGAGATCCCTCCCCTCCTTTTACTGCCTCGGAGCCCTCAGCCATTTGAGGAGGACCTTGCATAGGGGCGGATTCGGGTTCGGTGCTTGGCGCCGAGCCCGAATTCCCCCCCATGGAAGGCCCTACCGTCTGAGGCTGGGTCTCCTCAAGGACCATGTTTATCACAGGAGGGGCCTCCAGTTGGCCATCCCCTCCCAGGACATCACAGGTCCCCTTGGCAGTGTCGCCAGTCTTGTGTGGGGAGGCACAGGCCTTGACCCCAGCAAGGTTTAAAATTCTGGCCAGCAGGTCTTTTGAGGGAAGCGACCGAAGGGGCCTGGCTTCCCTCTCCCCCCTAAGGGGGTTTGCCCTACCGAGCCGCTTGCACGAGGGGTGGTCGGCAATGGGCTGCCTGCTGGCTTTCTTGGCAGTCCCCTTAGAAAGCAAAGGAGGGACTGCCGCTGGAGATAGGGAGGTGCCCGAAAGCACCTCCAGAGAAGGGGGTGAGGGGGAGTCCCCTACACCCGTAGGCGTAGGAGAGGAGTAAGCCTCCTCTCCGGTTAAAGAATTATGGAGGGTCCCTTGCGCGAGCACAAGGGGGGGGACCTCCATTTTCTCGGTGGAGCTGCCCGAGGGCGGCTCCGTTGATTTTCTTGGGGAAGTTGGGGGTTGGGTTTTTTTTTTTTTGTCATATATGGGCATGGTGACCCTCTTTTTAATACGGGACGCAATAGCTCATCACCTCTCGCAGTTGCCCGCACTGCGAGAGGTGCTTACAAGCCCGGAAGAGCCAGGCGCCGCCATTCGGGACCACCCCTCCCGCCTGGTGGCCTGGCAGTCCTTCGGCATGGCGGCTCCACCTTGAACACGGCGTAAAAAATATAGGTTGTGAAGAGGAGAGGAAAAGGGATGTGAGGAAGGTATGGGTGGGGATGAAGCAGGTTGTTAAAAAAACCCCATCCTGAACCGGAGCTGAGGGGTTAGGGAACAATCTTCCCCCCCCTCCCCCAGCCCCGATCCGGGGTGGTTGGCTTGAGAAGAAGGTCAGCATCTACCCTGTGAAATTAGAGGCTGACCAGAGAAAGTTGTGGGAGAGGTTGTATGAAAAGCGACGAGGTGGGGGAGAAATCGGGCTATCTGAAGGAAGAAGAGAGGCTAAGCTGGGGCCGGACGGAGCGCTGGATCCCGTCAGCACGGCGGCCAGGATGGCAAATCGCCGCGCCCCTTACGGGGGGCAAGAGTTGCACAAGCTGCCCTGCGCGTGTGCGGATTCGAGGAGCTCACCCATTTTCCCTACAGTCCAGATCTGGCCCCTAGCGACTACTTTTCATTCCGCCAGCTCAAGGCTGCACTGCGTGGACGCCGGTTTTTGGACGATGAAGATTTCCAGCTCGCCGTCCAGGAGTGGATTGAACAGCAGTCGGGAGATTTCTGGTTGTCGGGAATTCGAAGCCTCAGGGACAAGTGGCGCAAGTGCATTGAAGTCGAGGGTAATTATATTGAAAAATAATAAAACACTTTTCCTCATATCTCGTTTCCTTATATCCGAATTGCAAAACTTATTGACCGCCCCTCGTATTATATAAGATAGCCATTAATAAGGATAAAAGGGATATAAATTGTTACCTTCAAGTTTTTATATTTTTAATCTGTACTTATCTTGGCTTTGACTATGGAAATTATAATTCCAAAATGGCGTTCCCAATAACACCGAGGAGAAGTGTTGTTAGTTACCATGGTTACCATAAGAATCGGAGAAAACCATCTCAAATAAATAATGTCCTAAAATTGGAGCGCAGAAGTTTGAGATCTCGAAGAGGGGATGAGTGGGGATAGGGAATTAAAAAAAACCCTCGAAAATAGAGCTACGAACTCAAAGTGATTTAGAGATTTATGGAAATTTCACATTAAAAGGGATATGAATGAATTTTAATTAAGAAAAATGAAGAATTGTTAGTTTAACTGAAATTTACTTAGCAGCGGTATGCGATGACTATAGCAAAAGTTAGCCACCTATACCCAGAGGCATGACCGATGTAGTGTTATGGTGGCTAATTATATTGCTACATACTTCAAATGACCTTGAAAAAGGAAAGTAAAGTCGATAAGTTTAAAATGTCCATAAAATACACACAGAAACTCAAGCAAGTTACACAAAGAGTTGTTATTTCCTCACTGAGCGTTAGCCATACCCGGAGGAGAGTCATTGTCAGGTAGCTCAAAACCCAATGAGCTGATGATGACTGAATTGCGGACTAAAATTACACCGGTCGAGATGGGGTAACGTGTAATTTCGTGGTTTAATAGCTGTACACCCCTTATTTTGGCACCCTCATACTACCTGAGGATACCGAACCATTGTCAACGTTTATGGGGAGGTGATAAATTCGGGATCAAAGGGTATTAATAATCCTCGGGTCAATTTATGGAACTGGGCCCCACAGTTGTCGATCCTGGCTACCCGTCACAGTTATGAAGCTAAGCTCCCTGTCGGAGAATGACCAGTGTATATATATATATATATATATATATATATATATATATATATATATATATATATATATATATATATATATTATATTTAGACTGATTGGGTGGTCAAGGTCAATTGTAGTGGGGAACGGGGTTGCCAAACGAGTGCGTGGAAGAATTTATCTACAGGATCGAGTGCAATTGGCCGTTAGTATAATTAAGAAGGCTGCGGGGCTCTGGGGCTATGGAAAGGAGGATACCAAAATAACTTTAATAATTACAATAGGTACACGATATATACAAATGGAAAAGATTGAAAACGGATACTTAATATTCACAGGGGTCACACTGAAGCATTACTGGGAGCGAATAGATAAGTTCAAAGGTGAGCCCACAAGCGGCTACTGTTGAGCCAATATACGAACACACACTTTACGGTTTGACTAGTCAAGAAACCAAAATTGAGTCGCTGGAGCCTAGTTTGGGGGGTTGAGGCCTTATATGACGACGCGGAGGGTGGGTGATTAAACGAGTAAATCTTAATCGATGGAGTTTAAATCGAGGAGTGAATTCGAGGAAGTACTTGCGCCAGACGAGGTTAAAACCGAATCCAAGTATATCCAACTGATTGGGACTAAATTCTTTCGGTGAGAATTCTTGCCTTCGAGCTGAGAAGGAGGAACGGAGCTGAATCGTGAAAACGACGCGTCTCTTGCAGAAAGGCGGGCCTACACTGCCTTTTCCCTGCTGTGTCTATCATTATTTATGGGCCAGCCGGAAGCGAAATGCCTCAGGCCAAGGAGCGACCTCTCCTTAACCAAACACTCCACCGGGGGATAGGGATGAACTCCAGCGGGGTTTCTTGATATCGCCCGGAGATGCGGGCAGCATCTTCTTGCGCCTGCGCGCTTGGAATTCTTAATCCTGCTTATCGGCGGAAGCGGCTAGATTCTCTCATGGTTCCCACGACTTTGCTCTGAGTTGCTCGACCTCATGGCAGTATTATTCTCTATTCCCGAAACTCTTCAAAGTAGAAGGACGTCAAATAAAAAAATAGACAATGGAAAATCATTGACCTCAGTCAAATTGGAATAAATGTTAATAAGACGATAAAAGAAATTCAAAAAATACTCTTTTATAAATGTAGAAAAACATTAGTTATACCATAATTTTTCTACCGAAAATTATAGGGAAATTCGAACCTTAAAGCGAAAATTGGAGAATAAACAGACGCGAAGTCAGTCGCTGAGGAAATTAACAGGGTATGAGGAAATGGGAGGGGGAGAGAGAGAGAGCAGTTGCATAGAATTTTACAACCCAAGCTTTTATTTTCGGAATTCCTTCTTAAAAACGTCAAGATGAACATAAGGGGATAGGACGAACTGAAACATATTTAAATGGTCTACTCTGGCAACCGTCACCATGGGCACGTCCGGTAACCAAATGGAACAAAAAAATGAGATCGATTACATTTTTTCAAAAGGAAAACAATAATTAAGAAGATACTAGTCATTATTTCTTTCACCACTTGCAACGATCATAATATGACACAAGAACAAGATTAAAATAAATCATAAATAAGAAAGAACTAAACTTATGAAAAACAGAACATCAAACATGAAGATGCTTGGAAGCCAAAACAAAACCAGTGCCTTTAAAAATTACACTAGTAAACATATTTAATAAATTAAATTATCAAAAGAGAATTTTCATTAGAAAGCTGGCGCAAACATATAACAAACGACTACAAACCGATAAATTTAGGAAACATCAAAACAAGATCATCTAACACCATAATAAACTGTGTACTAAAAGAAATTTAAGCAAGAAACAAAATATAAGAGTACAATTTGATAAAGAAACCAATACATCGAAATTGAAAGCCTATCATGAACTAAGTTCGTAAAATCACCGAATAGGCTTGATTCAGTTTCTTTTTGGCATAGAAAACGGGTCTAATGTGACGACACCTTCCTCTTTTTCCGGCGTAGCTCTGACATCTTTTTTTTCGCTAGGTAAGTTTTTCGATATTATACGTGTCTGATGTAATTTTTACGAATACATTATAGTTCACAGTGTTCGTCAATATTGCGTAATTCCTCTGTTCATGGTTTCCATGATGAATATGATCATTGTGAAGGAAAATGAGTGTGATTTCTTAACGGTGATCAGCGTGGGGATTTCTGTTTTTACAGTTCACATAAAATGGCGCGTAGTACACGGTCCGTACAAGATTCGAAATTCGTGAAAATTATACTAATGAAGTTTTTGTTTTGAAACTACTGTATGTTGATCTTGTAACATTGTTTTTGTGTTTTAAATGTGAAAAGGTGACCAATGAATGAATAAAAATACAAGATATCAGAGTGCAAAGTTGACGATTTAAATATGAGTGCTAAATGATGTTATTTGTGTTATTACCTATCAAACATTATTTTACGTTAGATGCAAGATTTAACTATATTCAGTGATGCGCTAAGTGTATTAAGTACATAATAAGATAAGTGCTTATATTTTAAATATATTTTTGGTTATCTATCTAGCCTTTACCTATAACTTGCTGATAGGCTCTTTCCTTAATAGGCTAGAATTGCTTAATTTATCCTATTGTAGGCTAATTTTTATTCTATTTTTTTTTTTTTTGCATCTATCATTTTATAAGCTATTTTGTATTCGACTTTGTGAATTTCAATTTTCAATTTTCTAGTTGCATTATTGTAGTAAGATGGCGATTTTATATTGCCTAATGAGTTAATTAATATATTTATGCAATGATAAACAATGAGGGCTGTGCATTATTTGCTCAGAAATGTTCTATAAAATTAAGAAATTTATTATTTCGTATATTCTTTTTGATAAATATGTAAAAATGCTGTAAAAATAACAATTCTAACCATTTTTTTATATTATATGTATTTTCATAACATTCGTCTATCATTTAGTAGTAGTAGATCCTTTAATTTCATTTGTGGCATATAAAAAAAAATAGAAAATATACAAAATGGTACCAAGGGTGTACGGAGCGTGTCTTACATAGGCACGATCGTTACAAAAACACTTTTTTTCAAAAATAATACCAAAAATATGAACTTGTAAACATATTTCAAAGTTCTGTATCTTGGAAAATGAATGTATTTATGTGAGCTACCTGTTGGGCAGGGGATTTCTGTTAACTTTAAAACTCTAGTTTTGATGACCAAAACCCCACTAGACGTACGATCCGTGTCCACCTGACCCGACCCAATATAATACTAATCAACCTAAAAATAAGAGCGTAAACAACAAAACGATAAAATAACACATGTCAATTGGCAGAGGGCAAAATAAAACAGAGAAACAGGAAAATAAAATCCTAAAGCGAGAAAGAATTATGGTAAGACTTGGAATTCTGGCAAAAACTTATGTATGGACTGCTTACTAAGGAAAAAGTCACCGTAATCATGTTTTTAAAAAATGCAAAAAACAAATAACAAAACAAAACAAAAAGGCGAATAAACAAAAAAAAAACATGAAACAAAAAAAGCATGCTCCGTCGTGGGGGCGAGACCCACCTCCCCAGGACGCAGCAACATGCGACCTACAACAGAATCGACTAAAATGGAGTAGGCCAGCCTCCTCCATAAAGTCAGTTAATCCACAAACTTGCGTCCACGAACCCGTCTTGAGTACAAGGAACAAGCGGTAGCGACCCCACTCGTCCGGATACCGAGACAGGTAACGTGGCGAAGATCACCCAGACTGGGACATTCAACAAGACTGTGCCGAACAGTCTGGGGAACAACACAGTCATCACAATAAGGTACTAGCGAGCGCTCCATCAAATGGCGGTGCGTCCAATTCAGAGACGACAGAAAGCAGCCTGAAGCCGTCGCGACATAGGGGGGTAGGTGTATGAGAACAGTCGCGGCGCAATGACACGCAACTTTAGGTTCCCCTCGGCCGTCTCCCATCTCCTTTGCCAACCCTGATTCCTGCCATGTAATCGGTGTGAGGAAGAGCAAAACGCTGGTCTGGTCGTCCACTCCTCGCGGGACTCTTTGATGCCGTCATCGGCGCGCTTATTCTCCGCAATTCCCACATGTCCAGGAAGCCAGCAGAGATAATCTCGAATTCCACCCTGCTCGCGGCAACCGTCGCATTATATTAAATGATAATAATAATAATGATAGTAACAATAATAATGCTAATATTAATAACTAAAAATCTAATAAAAAGGTAAAGTAGTGCTGAGTAGGGGCGTGGAGAAAGCCCACCAACAACCTTTTCAAGCCCCATCAGAGTGTTCATGTCAACCTAGTGATAGATCGTCCCTAATTTGCACTCAGGCTGTGGGAACGTGCAGCCCCTTCGGATACAATTGTAACAGACTGTACAGGGTACCCTGCGCGGAGTTATAACGCCGAAAGCAAAATAAAAAGTGTTATTAATATTAATAATGCCATAGTCCCCTAATTATGCAGGCATGCAACATCGTCATTTAGATAGAAGGGAGATAGAACAGATCTTAACTTGTCAAAACTGTTTACATCCATCTCTGTAAAGATTTTCAATACTGTAGACTGGAAACGAAATGGAGGCAGAATGATATGGGAGACTTACTTCCCCTCCCCCCCTTCTCATTGCAGATAATATCGTACTTTCCTCAAATAGAGAAAAGTTATACACAATACAAAGAGAATTAATATATGCGTCTCATAGATGTAATGAAAATAAACTATTCCCAAACTACTATAAAATAGTGAAAAAATATGTTTAGCTTGAGATAACGCAATTTCGAATTGATGATCAAAATTTAGAGTAGGTAATGCACTTAATTAGAACAGTGTGTAACTTCTGGTGGCATTACGGGCAAGGTAATTAGCATCAGAGCCAAAGTAGATTTACATGCGGTAGGGAATTTGAGCTTTATCTTCACAAGTAATATATGTCTATGCTTAAAATGTTAAGTATTCAACCAACGCATCGTGGCAGTTTTAACACACACAAATGAAACTTGGACACTGAACAAAATAGCTAAATACATAAAACTCAGGGAAACATATAAATATACAGGTTGGGAATAATTAGTATATCATAAACATACACTTAAATAAGGCCACGAACACTAATAACAGTAGAACAAAAATGAATAAACGTTCTGAAATGGAAATATCAGGATAATGCCAAAAGAAACGATGGAAGATTGGACGAACAGAGGCTAAACTGGACATTCGTGAAGAAACTGGTAAGAGACCTCGCTTGAGGTGGGAAGAGGAGTTTGATCAGTAGCGGGAGTAAAATGCGAGAGCTGATCCTTGGTAGGAGAAATTTATTGGAGAGACATGTGTTCATCAATCAGATGAGATATAATGATGTGTTATTTAGTGAAAGAAAAACCTGTTCAATGTAACGAAGGAAAGGGATGTTCCGGTATTCAGAAAAAGAATAGAGCGGAAAGTCAGAGAGGCGAGGAAAAGTTAACAGAATAAATACATTCGTAACAGTAGAGAAAACAATAACAAGAGCTATCGGGGACAAATTCCTACACCTAAGCACAGATAATTCGATGTCAGAAAGAATTTCTTTGATCTTGAAAAAAAAGAAGAAATTCCTAATCAGTCAAAACCTGAGATTGGATTAATTCGCTTCGTTTAGATCCGCTAATGCTATGTTATAGAAGTTGAGTCATCCATACGCAAGTTTGATAACTAATCTATTTGACTCATAGTTTCCTAGGGCTGATAATATTTTTTCAACATACCCTTGCAAATGTTTTTCGGGCACAAGGTCTCGTCGTAGCCATTGAGACAATCAGCGATGCCATCGCACACTTTGCTTGTCATGACACATTGGCAATCCTTTAGGCAGGAGATCTCCCCACTGCGACATTGACAGTCTGTAACAAGAGCGAAATTATTTCACCAAAAATCACAATATAACATTAGATTGTCATCATTGCAGAAAAGATAGCACATATCTTGTTAAGTCTAAATTAAGGTTAGGTTGAGATGGCTATAATTAGGATCTGTTTATTTTAGCATTAAAGTTGTTTTTGCTAAGCTTCACTTGTTCATCGATATTGAGCAAGTTTTACTTGCTGTTCATTGCTATCCTCCACTTATTCAACGAGGTAAATTCGCTTATAAGAGATCCAATTGAAAGGTGAGTGAATCCAGAAGCTGAGAAAGTGTTAAGCAGCAAATGCTCATGGCGGCATATATTGCTATGGTCAAGTAAGTGACTTTCAGTACGTGTCAATTAAACAAAATCGCGCAGAGAACGCACATGCGTGCCTATGTATGGCATCTTACAATATTGATGTGATGACAAATAATGTACGAGTAATTATGCAAATTATAAGCAAATAAGGTCCTTCTAGAGTGTCTCTCGGAACCAAATAACACAAAAATATATCGATCGTGGTACAGAATATGCAAAAGCTATGTAGAAATCGTTAGTTTTAGTGTAACAATTTTATTTAGAAATTTAGCATATGAAATAAATTCTTGAAGAATCAATATTTAGCTATTAAAACTTTGTGGACTATAATGGCAGTGTAAGCGGTTATTGCAAGAACAACTAAATAGCATTTGTTGTAAGACAAGTACCCTAAAATTGATTAACCCTTGACTAACCGTTTGAAAAACATTTCTACAGAATTCTTCATTTTAAGATGGTGATATTATAATTTTTACGCCTAATGAAATAAATGCCATGTAATCGATTTAGGCAAGAGCGAAATACTGGTCTGGTTACCAAGTCCTCGCGCACTCTTTGGCGCCCTCATTCCCCGCAATACTCACATATTCAGGAACCCAGCAGAAGATAATCTAGACCTTCGCACGGCTCGCCGAAATTGTGGCGTCACAGATATCGCGAATAAGGAGTGCGGAGATTTCAATGCCCCGAAAGCACTCAGGGGGCTTTGTAAGTCACTATAAATCACAATCTGGTCTTCGAACCGGGTACGATGCGTTATCTCCTGTAACGAACGGTGTATTACAACCAGCTAGGCCGTGAAGACAGACGCAGCGCCTGGCATAGCTCCACTGACTTCAAACAGAGAGGATACGGAATGTAGCCCGACTCCCTCTTGTGACTTGGACCCATCCGTATACACTGGCACGGTTCCAGGGTGACACGAAGTGTGCTCCATAAAGACCGAGCGTAATACTCCCGGCGCTCTAGAAGCTTTGGGAGCAGAGGCGTAGTGATAAATAATTAAAGGTGGTACCCTCGAGGGTAGCGTTATGGGCAAAACCAGGGGGCACATCGGCCTGTGAACTACACCGAGCTCTCTAAGGAGTTTCCTAGCCGTAACCACAAAGGGCTTAGGGTATGACTGGCGTCTTTCGGTAGTAAAGACACCGTCGAGATCGGCTGTGGATGGAGTGACAGCTGTTGGCGATTGAAGGGGCGCCGGGCTCGAGCGTACAGGCAAATAGTGCCGTGCGCACGGCGTGGCGCGAGTGGCATCTCCCCAGCATCGACAATTAGGCTCTCAATGAGGAACGTGCGGAAGACACCAGTCACCAGGTGGAGGTCGGTATTGTGGATCGAGTTCACCTTCCGCAATATACGCTGGACTGCGAGTGTATTAAACTCGTATCCCTAGTCAAGGTTTGAACTAACAAAGAATCTGTAAAAAGCAAGGCAGTAGTCCTATCAGCACCCTCAGGTGCTGAACGTAACGGAACAAAGAATGTTCATTGCGCGGGTACAAGAGACCCTAAGGCTGTGAATATAAGCTTCCCAGGTGGGATGTTAGTCGAAAAAGACTAAGAAAGCGGTGTGAATCCACCACTTCTAGGCGAATTCCGTTTAGGAAGAAATTCGGGTCGGGGGGAAGCCGTCGATAGAGAAAGAATTGCACCACTTCATTCTCGGCCAAGTAAAACCGAAACTTGTGCGCATGGGCATAGCGAAAGATGTGGTAATATGCTTGTTGGACTCAACGTTTCAGAGTTGGCATCTGGGCAGCGCCAAAAGAGATCGAAAGGTCGTCCACGTAGAACGTAATAAGAACACCTTCCAGCAGCCCCGAGGTGGCACCGTTGATGTTTAAAGCAATTAGTGTGATACTGAGGAGACTTCTCAGCGGGACACCCTTTTCCTGCCCCATTGGACCAGATATGGCTCCCCTAACCCTTACGCAGAATCGATGATCTTGCAGAAACTCAGAAATAAAGAATGTGAGGCGTTCCCTTGCCCAATTGTGTGGAGTCTCCATGGCACCGTATCGCCATTTGTTATCATAGGCATTCTCCAAATTAAAAAATACCGTGTGGTAGAGCTGTCTAGAAGGAAAGCCACATAAACGGCATTTTCTAGTTTGAGCAAAGCATCCGACGTGAAGTGAAACTTAGGAAAGCTGCACTGTAAGGTAGACAGGTGGCCTTCGTTGCCCAGGGAAATGGCAGTAGGTTACAGCAATTCAGCAGAAATCGGTCGGGGTAGAGAGATCTCCTTGCAGGTTTGCGAAAAACTAGCACAGTAGCCACTCGCCGGGAGTCTGGGAGGATACCCTCTGCCCAAATCGTTCTAAAAGCGCTTACAGGGCATGTAGGCATAATACGTCTGTTTGGGGGACGTTTCACGCTTGGCTGACTAACACGGAAGCGGTCGGCGTACAAAACAGCCAGACGTTCTAGAAATAATAGTTAAACCCATAGTGATGAGGTTTCTGGAGAAAAACTCAACAGCCTTATCCACCGACCTAAACTCCTTGATAGTGACAGAGAAATCAATCAATTACTGACATGCGGACCACCGCACCAGCGTGGGGATCTCTCAGACAGCAGCGGTCCAGAAAATGATATTTTAATGAGAAAGTGATCTCTACAATGGTTGTCAACAACCACCACTAAGCCCAAATCAGGTTGTGTATCCGGAGAGCAAAGGAATAGGTTAAGACAGGAAAACGAAGTGGTTCTCGGGCAGTGATGCGTAAACTCATCCACATTTATGACACCCAGATCCAGTTCGTCGATCAGGTTGGCAGGGACTTGACCCCGGGGATTAATAGAGTAGTCTCCCCAGAGGGAGTGTCTACCGTTTAGATCTTCGAGCAAGAGAAAGGGCCTTGGCAACCGTGCCACGACGCGGCGGAAGGCCCCCGCGTCGAAGTCGACTGACGGTGGAATGTATGCGGAAATAACATTATACCTCCTATCAAGATGCAGCTGCACAGCTACTGCCTGAAAGGAGGTATCTACACGAGCTTATCCAAACATACCGTGAAGTTATAAAACCTGCAGGTATGAGAGTAACTGTGTTTCCCCCGACTCAAGTCAGTGCTGAAAGATTGTTTTCTGCTTTGAAATTTCTAAGATCAGGTCTTAGAGCTTCAATTATGCGAAATCTTGCAGAAGCTATTTTATTCGTAAAAATAATAATTAAATAATATTTAGCCCTTGCTTTTTTGTCGTTTTTTTCTAAAAATTTATATATGATTTTTTTTATGTACATATTATATATTAGGATATATTTTCTCTAACATTTCGTTTTAATTATGCATATCAAGAATTTTTATTTTGAAATGTTCAAAAGCTCTGAATTTGGCTTTCTCTTATAAATTAAATTTCCATATGTCATACTTTATTTTATTCAATCACTTAAACTGATAATTTATAAAACATGAGTTGGAAAATAGCTACATGATCAACTCATTAAAGAGGGAAAGCCAGCATCACAGTGTTCATGCAATAATGGATTTTTAAGATTGTTAGTTAAAACAAAGAGTTGAAGTCGGAGTCGGCCTATTGCAAATCTAAGGAGCCAGAGTCGAGGTTTTAGCTTACCGACTCCACAGCCTTGGTTAAAAGACAAATGATATTAACATCATTTCTCACTCCCAATTCTATTGAAGAAGAAATTGCAAAACTTGCCACCCTCGATGGCTTTAGCTTCAATTCTATTTCTTCAAGTAAGCTCATTCAAGACAGTGGCTAAAAAACATATGAAAAGTTATCTGCAACTACGAGACAGTCTGTGAGTAAAATAGTGAGCAGTTTCTATGATAAGAAAGTGAGTGAGCTGGTAAAGCATTTCAAAACTCTGATTTGTGAAGGTGTCCGATTCTGTGACACTCTTGATGAATATACAACCATGCGAGATATATGAATATTAATGTGCATCACAAAGACAAGTATTGGTACTTGGGTTTAGTTCAAAATCTTAGAAGCCAAAATAATGCCAAAATTGTCGAAATTGTAAAAGAGAGGCTAGCTAATTTTGGCCTTGATTTTGATAAGCACATAGTAGGGTGTACAACCGACGGTGCCTCAGTCATGGTAAAGTTTGGAAAAGAAATCTTACCCGAACATCAGTGTTTAGCTCATGCAATGCATCTAGCTATTTCTTCAGTTTTCTACAAAAAGTGAATGAAAAGTGACCAGTGTGAAAAGGATATCAGTGAAGAAACTGAAGAATTAGTAGAAGACAGTGAAAGTGAAGAAATGGGAGAGGGGGAAGATAGATCTAGTGTCACACCTAATGAAATTTCTAATATTTTGCTCATAGAACTGCAAAATAATCTCGGAGTTCCTATACTTCAAGGCTAGCTTCTTTTCTATAATAAATAAAGTTAGAAGAATATCTCCAATTTTCCGAAAATCCCCAATAAAACACGAGAAGCTCCAAGATTTTATAAAAAAACTAATTTAATAGGTAAGAACTTAAGCAAATCCTAGACTGCAGGACGAGATGGAATAGTCCTTTAAGCATGATATTAAGATTTCTTAAGCTGAAACAATGCATACCCAAAGCATTGAGAGTAATTCGTTCCTCTGAGACAATCATTTCAAAAGAGTGGGAAATTTTGGAAGACATCAGTAATATGCTCCGTCCTCTTGAGATAGCTCTTAAAGGCCTGTGTTCAAGAGATGCTCCACTTTTGACTGAGCTGAATTCTCCCTCATGTTCATTAAAAAGAAACTTTCAGAGAATATGAATAGCCCACAAGGAAAGTCATTAAAAGAAAGCATTATTAAATACTATTCCTCAAGAAGTCAGCCAGCGATTGTAGGCTTGCTTAAATACCTTTATGATCCTAGAACTTTGGAAAGTCAGGATAATGAGCTTTTTTTCGCTTCCTTCTTAAGTTTTACTCAAGACAACTGCAGATAGACTTTTTAAATGGCTTTTCTCAGAAAACAGTGTACAGTTAGATCAGGACTAAAAAGAAAGTGTAAGCCAACAAGAACCTAGTTTCTCTAAAGATGCAGTGGGAATAGAAGCTGGAAAAGGGGCAAATGATGACCAATACAAATTTATTGTTATGCACTGAACAAAAGCATTATATACTTTTTTGAACTAATTCTTTTATAGTTTGAATTGGTTTTGATTGCGAAAGTTTTATTTTCATTATGGATATAGTTTTCTGAATTGAAAAAATTATTGATTTTTTCAGTTATTTCTTATTCATTGAAGCTTATGAATAGAGGAAGGAAAGTTATGACTAAATCTTTATGCAAGAAAGTAACATTTTATTTTTTCCTTATTTTTACCTTTGAATCAGTGAATAAATGCATATTTTTCTTATTACCGGTATTGATACCGATATTAAGAAAATCATCGGTATTGATGACTGTAAAGGGTAGGCCCTCGGATTCCCATGCTTTTCCTCTCTCATCATAGTTTGTGGTGTTAATCGCAGGTCGACCCGTTCTGCAACCTACCAGTCTAATTTGCGTAGGGGAAGCGACTCATTCCCCCCAACTTCTGTGCCCCACTTGCCTTTTCCCCTTCAGACTGAAAGATATAAATGAGGCTGTGAGCCCTTTTAAGTTATTCTGTTTTGAGAACTCGGCCTGATTGCTCCGCTGAATCGTTGTCTGTCACTTACCTTGACGTTGTTCATTTTGGGAGACTCGTACTGGATTCCTTCGTGCAGCGAGGATTTTCTGCCATTGATTCCTGCCAGCATTGTCGCTGCCCCTCTGTCAGCTGCATCGAATTGTGCTCTTCCAGTTACGTTTGCAAGTATTCTCCTTGGGAAGCCGTTCACACTGGGCACGTGAAATTTCTCCTCTAGTCACCTCGCCATCTCCTCTTTGGGGAATTCTGTCATCTCGAATTCCTTCTTTCGGATCGTTGGGCCTTCGAATCATCGTCCCCTGTGGTCCAGACGCCTTTCGCCACGATATCGCTGTCTATGGGGTTCTCCTCGCCGAAGACCGCTATCGCATTCACCCCTGTCGACAAGGGTCGAATTCCCTCATCGTCGCCGAGCCTCTTTCACCTGGGTTCCCGACGTGGGTTATTGCTTCACTGCTCTGGTATCAGGTATTTTGGAGTATCTCTTTCTTCTTACGCCCCCTTTAAATTAACTAGGTTTTATAAGGGTTATTCATGTAACATTGGGCCTTTGGGTAAGGGACGTAAGACATGGAGGTTATTTCGGGAACACCTGTCACTAGAGTAGCGAAGCCTATTTTCATCTTAAACGGCGTGTGTCGTTTCGGCTTTAAACTATTTATCCATATAACCCATTTTTGTATGTGCGAATATCTGTTTGACTAAAACGATTTGTGGTCGTTCGATGGTGTTAGGGCATTTGACTTTTTATTGTTTGACCCCCGTATGATTTGTTAACAGTTAATTTATTTCATTTTAATTTTGTTGTAAATAATATTGTAAATACTTTTTATGTGTGTATTTATTTAACCCCTTGCGGATATCTCATAATTTAGCACCGTCCTGATTAATTCTGGTGAATTTCTGTTAGCCCTTTAGATCCCTGGGCTTCTATAAATATGAGCCGTGTGAACCGGGTTCCGCGATAGCCTTTACAATGCCGGTACTGGAAAGTTCGATATTTTAACTTTCCTAGGTTGGGCTTGCTATGAGTCTTTTCCTCTCTCCGCCTCGAAACCTTAGGCGGGCGTGGCAGCATCGGAGGCGGGTCCCCTTCCTTTGTAGGATCCATCTTCTCCAAGCCCCTTAACCCAGTCTTGGGGGGGGATATAGGAGCCGAAGCTCCTTTGGTGCTCTCCTCATTTCGGGGGAAAGCATTAGAAACCCCGGAAGACGGCCAGACGACGAACTTCAGTGCTGTTGCCTCCTGTGAGTTTAACTACTCGGTTGAGGCGTGTGGTAGATTCGCCTTACGGTTAACGCTCACCTTGGTGGAGTAGGAAAACCTTGGTTTTATCTGAGGCTGGGTGGGAACCCTTTGTGCCGGAAACAACCGTGCTGGTAGGCCTAAAAGCGGCAGAAGCAAAGGAGGCTTTTTATAAATTGAGGCATAAGACGTCCTAGCAGTGCCTGACACACTAGGACCAAGTCCTTAGCCTCGCGAAATGGGCGAGGATCCGTAGCCAAAACTGCCCAACAAAGATACGTACCACGTTGCTTCGAAATTGACACACTTGGCCATAGACGATTTGGACTTATCGTGTGGGACCTTGGAACAACCTACTCAGGCTTCGGGTAATCTGATTTTGCAGGTCTACACGAGCGTTTAGTATGATCGAAGCGGTGACAGTAGTAGTAGCTCTGTGGCAGTAGCATGAATGCCTTTACGCGGTAGCGATACCAAATCAGGAACCCTATAGGGGTCCACCGAATCAGGGTGGGTTTCGAGGCCCCTCCCTGTTTTCTCATCACACTTTCGACTTTGACCACTACATGGTCGGTGAGCTCTAAGGTGATGTCATCTATGAAGTAGTCTAAGATTTCCCTCGCATAAACCACTACTTTCATTAAGTTCATGGTAGGGTGCGGCGTCATACTCACTGCCGAGCCATTACGTTTCCGAAGGGCACTAATCATGTCCACTACGGATGGATTCGACGCATTCTCCAGAAGGATTCCATCGGAAAAAATGGGGTAACCTTAGTCTCTTTACGAATCAAGCAAACTAAAGCTCTCTTCTGGTACTCATGTTCCCCTTAGTTAGCATGCTCTCATCAGTGGAGCGAATAATCAGAAGGCGTTTGAAGACAGCGGGCTCGAAAACGCCAAGTAGTTTCTTAATGAGGGGGCCCGACCTACTTGAGGCTTCGCTCAGCACTTTCGACTTTGTTCTTAGTCTGGGTTCCCAGCCGGAGGGCGCCTCTGGGCCAGATCTGCCAAACTTAGCCTGGTCGCTAACCGAAACGGCACCGGAGCTGCCGGAGCAGGATAGGAACCTTTAGTTTTTTTTGTCTTCCTTTTTCTTTTTTTTTGGGGGGGGGGTTGAGGTGGAAAATTTACCCGCTTTTCTCCGCCGCCGGAATCAGCATCTAGGCCGGACGGACCAGCCTCAGTCATATCCTTTTCCTAAATTTAGAAGGTCTTAGCAGTTAAAGGGGCGTCAACCGGGAGAGGAGGTCCCTATTCATCTTCTGAGTCTCGGGAGTCCGGGCCACGCGAAGAGAATCTTGCACAGGGGCAGATCTAGGTTTGGTGTTTGGCACCGAATCTAGGTCCACCTTCTTCGAAGATCCTGCCATACGCGGCTGGCTCACCTCCAGCACCATATATCCCATCGAGGACTCTGTCTTGTGTTTTGTCGACTCCTTCAGCCTTAAAATGCACTACTGCAAGACGTTAGGGAGCACGGACCGACGCGCCCTGCTCTCCCTTTCCTCCTATAGTGTTTGGCCCTATTAAGCCGCTCCCATAGGGAGCGATCAATTCTGAGCCGCCTGCCTTCTCTCATGGCATGCACCTGTGATAGTAGAGGAGAGACTGCCACTAGTAGGGAAATGAAGTCGCCTGAGGGTGCCTCCAAAGAAAGGAGTGAATGGAAGCCACCGCACTCTTAGTCCTAGGAGAGGAGAAAACCTCCTCTGCCAGAGAAGAGGGTTGGGAGGCCCTTGAGAAATCACATGGACGGAACCTCCTTTTCAGTGGTGGAGCAGCTCAAGAGCCGCTCCAAAGCTATCAAAAGGAAACCCTCCTTTACCACATGGCATTGGTGAGAGGGAAACTCCTCCACCAGTTCAAGGAGTGTCTCGTGTCACCGCTTTCTCTCTGATATCTAAGGAAGTGAGGCCGCCCTTGAAGGCAAATCTCCATGCGCTTTCCCACTCGTGAATTCTGTTGCTACCAAATGTAGTTGCGGAAAAAGAAAAAAATGGCGCACATGGAAAGTAGATACTATGACGTCCCACTGACTTTGGAGGTTAAGAGAAAAGTCCCCATAAGAACAGAAATTCCAGAATGTGTCCATTTACACAATCGGTCCCAGTCCAGCGTTGATGTGCTTTGCCAACCCGGTCCGCCATTCTCGCGAATTTGTCCTGGAGTTTTAACCAGAAATGATGTGTACTGGACATAGGTGAGCAGAGTCGACGGCCCAACACACCCCATACCTAATACTTGGCATAGCCAGCGGGCTTTCGGCTCTCGTAGTACTCGATTAAGGCTTCGACTAAGGCTCACAAGAGAACGAAAGTGCGCCAGGAAACCAGAACCCCTCTAAATAGAAGAGAAAGTTTCAAAAGAGTATGTAATAAAGAGGAGTAGAGATAGGTGGGTAATCTAACGATTAGGGTGGCTGATTACCTATTATTATCATACCCTCGTTCTAGGTCATCTCAGGATGGCATGCAGTCCACCGAGGCAACATTGCTGCCTGCTTGAACTCTGTCCAGGTATGAAATCTTCCTGGTACAAATTGCGGGTAGAAAAGGTTAAGGGGATATCCCTAATCATAATAATTAATAATAATAAATAATAGTTAAATAATAACATACTAAAATAATAATTAATAATAATAATAATAATTAATTAAAATACATAATGATAATACTACACCATAATTATAATTCGTAATAATAATAAATAATAATAAAATAATAATAGTAATAAATAATACGAATAATAATAATAATGCTAATAATAATAATAATAATAATAATAATAATAATACGAATTAAAAGGTAAAGTAGTGCTGAATGGGGGTGAGGGGAAAATGCACCAACAATTTTCCCAGGTCCCATCAGCGTTCGTGCCAACCCAGTGACAGGGCTTTCCTAATTTGCACCCAGGCCGGGAGGGCGTGCAGCTCATCCAGGTGCCAAGTGTAACAGGCTACACAGAGTACACATCTGCGGGAGAAATGAGAATGAAGGAGGGATAGTGGGAGATATTCAAAGATGACAAGGACTATTCAAAATGAAGCAAGGCCTGGTCTCTAAGCAAAGGCGTCAGCTCAAAATATTTCGGGCTAGGGAAGGATGCATTTCCCTTCATTCAGGCTCGCATTTGAGCCAAAAGAACAGACAATCAAAAATCCGAATGGCTTCTTCTGGCGGGTGTAATGGGGATAAAGGTAGAAAAGGGAGTTTTGGGTGGAAAATTGATTGCTTTAGGATGACTCACCTTTTCTCGAGGGAGGCTGAACTCTTTTGACCTCCTCCTTCCATTCCCGCAGCCGAGTGCCAAGACGGCTCAGCTCCTCCCACGCCTCTCCTGAAACGAGCAAAACGTGCGAATTACCAACGGAGTCACGCAATGCCACACACTCCCATTGTCACCATAAACTAATTCATGGTAATACACTCGCTCTCATACTTCCCCCACCCAAGTGAAGTGTCTGCCTGGCATTAGGGATTTCCAGCTCCATCAAACTACACTGCCACCACCAACTTGTCGTGTCTGGCCTGCTCCTAAGGCGGCAGTTCTGGCGTTTTTCAACTGAAAAGGAAAGTTGCGCCTTATCCCGATTCGCCTCCGTTCCCGACGGGCAATTGCTGGGGAAAGATTCAAACAAGGTCACTTAGGGAACGATACAACAAACACTCGGGGGGAGAGTTTGGAGGTCCATCAACAAGCATACAGAAATTATACATAGGAATGTCAGCTCTAGGCCAACAAATTTGGGCTCTTAGGTCACGAATGTCACGCAGTACCGAGCATCCTGGGCGCAGTAATTTAATATGTTATACACACACACATGCGTGCGAGAGCACGCGTACACACATATTCTTCCCTGAGTGATTTAAAAAATGACTGCCTGCTTATCTGAACAGGGAGAACAAGAACTCCAAAATACAGCTCCATCACCTACCAGTATTTCAGCTACAGTATAAAATATCGAATCTACCACAGACTGCTCTACCTGATTGTTTTCAATGTAAAAATGATGAAAGTGGAAGAAAGGAAGCTTAATGGAGGGCACAGCCAAAGTAGACGAAGCCTGGAGCTCATGGCCGGGGCTTCTCGCAACTCTCCCGTCTTAGCCTGGTTCTGCAACGAAGGTATGTGGTCTTGCGAGATTTCACCACTATAAATTATGACCACCGCATAGGATTTAACTTTGTACTCTCGGCCCCAACAATCTACCGTTTCGGTCGCTTCTATCTACATTGCTCTCATTCGCTGTCCAGGGTACAAATGACTTTGTTGGTTACTTAAAAAATCCCTTATTTGTCTCCCAACCCCCAAGCTACGAGTACGTTTCATAATATTTTAACTTCATTCCTCGGTTTATGGGCGGCGTCAGAGATTTGCTGCAAACGAGGGAGTATAGTATATCGATTTCCACGACATCCTTATTAGGTTTATTCATGTTTATTCACTATTTTTTGATATTTCATTTTCACTGTCGTGCGCGATTGATTCATTTAGCTTTTTCTGTTCTCAGTGCCTCGGGCCCTCGGACTTTCGGCCCCGTTTAGAAACATTGCTATCGAAAAGTGAACGATGGATGGCCATCTCCGCAGATCTCTGTCTCAGGGAAATTAAGCCGTTGTCTGATGTTTTGGATGTGCAAAAAGGGCAGGAGAGTCAGGTTTGACCGGGCATGATGCTATGCAATATTTAATTATAACTATAGGTCAAAATTAATTTTAAAGTGCAATGAATAAAATACAGGAAAATTCACATCGAAAAAGAATATACCAGGGCGAAGAAAGGTATTTAAAGCTTCCGGGAACTTTATAGCACCGATCCGCACCTAAGATTCTCTATTTTTCAGTGGAAACCTTTAGTGTAGGCTTCTAACCACGGGTCGTTACAAAGTAGGGTAGCTACCACAATGCCTACCTTGATCCGGCTTCTTTACTTCAACTAACCATAGATTCTGCGGTTTAACTTAGGATATAATATTGCTTTCACTCAGCTAGATCTTACATCCAGAGATAATGCGTACAAATGGCAAAGATCTTTTTAAGTACGAATTCATCCCCTCCGGGTCCAATGCAACCATGCTGGGTGATAGTTCTATTCTGGCTTGTCTCTTTCTTGAGCTAATTTCTGTCTCCTTAATTTTACTTACCTAAATCTAAATATCCTACATTTATTTAGGTTTGTAAATGGTACATTTCACTCACATCTTAAATTTAAGGGAAATTTTAATATTTTTTAGGGGTATAGTTTTTTTGGCAAGCATTCCACGATTTCCATTTCAATATACTTTATTCTGCTTGATATTTACTATCGGTTTCTTTGAGAAGCCTTTAATAAAAATATTTCCTATTCAAATCTCTCTCCAACCTATAACTCGCAGTTTTTTTTATTTATTTAGATTTTCAGACGGAAACCCAACAACATATATTTCTTATTCTCTTCCAGCCTTAGAACCTAGGCGTTACTCGAGATATCCACATATACCTACCTTATCTTCACCATATTAAGATCTTTTTCAAAATCTAGATGACATACACTGATCACTCATCATGATTATCCATAAATTAATGAATAAAACAAATCTTCCTCCGCACTTTTGGGTTGTTTTATATATGTATTTTGTCTACCAATACATCTTGTTCATCAGTTAAGATGAAAGAATTTAGGAATTTACCTGCATCTAGTGGGTGGGGGGGGAATTATCATGGGTCTTAGGACAGTGGCACCAGCCCGACTCGAGTTAGCGCTAGTGGATTAATGAGAAAAATGACTCAATTTATGCAATAAATGGCCCCCACAAATGCAGGTATCGAACAGCGTCTCTTCAAATAGGATTCATGTTCTGTTGCATTAAAATAAATGTTAATATGAAATTAGGAAGAAACTGGGATTCGGGATACATTGGGAGGGAAAAGAAAAGACAATGGGATGTGCTGCAGAGAGTTGATCTAATTAATTAAAAGAAAAAGATGAAAATTAAGGAGGAACTCGCCTAAAAGGTTTTAGAAGTACAGTTTAGAGCGAAGTTAATGGAGAGGTAATTTTTGTAAGCAAACCTCACTAGCAAAAAAGGAAACTGCTAAGAACACTTTTCGAACGGAATGGAGGGGTGCGCAAATCTTCCAAAATGAAAATCACTCAAAAGGTTAAAAGTGATGAAGTTGAAGGTGATGAAAACGTGTTAGAGCCACACAATCCGAGTAGATAAGAGAATGGGAGTATGTGGTGGTGGTGGTGGTGTGGGGATGGGGGGGGAGCTCCTTAGCCCCTCTCCAACGGGTGTAGGAGTAGGTGGGAAATAAGACAAATAACCCATAGGCATGAGGGGCCATCCTTCCACCCGAAGGTGGGAGCATGGAGGCGTCGCAACAGCGGGAAATCATCGCCAGAGGCGCCACAAATATCGAAGATCTACGGAGGCGAGGGCGGAGCCAGAGAGGCGGGAGGTATAAGAGTTCGCTTAGTCATTGGTTTGGGTTAAGGGGTTGCGATCGCGTCTGTATCCGCACTTCCAGGATCTCCTCTTCTTACAGACATGTTTGACTTTCGCTCACACACACATCAGTCGTGTTCTATAACCCTATCATATACCCACTTCCCTTTCTTTCTCTCTCTCTCTCTCTCTGATAAGATCAATAATTTTCGGCGTCCGGTCGAACTAAGACAGCTTTATTACAAAGAATCTCTCTTGTGTTTAGAGAGAGAGAGAGAGCGAGAGAGAGAGAGAGAGAGAGAGAGAGAGAGAGAGAGTGCTCCAGCGGGGACCAACTTCCGTTTTGCACCAGTGGAGGGTCTCTCAGTGAATTATCCGTGACGGGAGAAGGGGTGGGCAAGGCGGGTCGTTACACAAGAGGAATCATGCAATAGAGACTTGCTCAAATGTGTTTGAATCGCGCTTCTGTCGAGCTACGCCACCACCCAACAGCACCAACCTAAACCTTAGCGAATGGCTCCAAATGCCCATGAAAGTTGAATCACCCATTCACATGATGATTTGAGGGGCCATCACGCACGCATACGTGCATTAATTAATTGCAAAGAGGTCTATGTCATAATCTCATGAGCTCCCCCCGCCCTTGCCCAAACACCAACGCACATGGCGAAGATGGATGAGATGACAAATAGGACGGGAATGGGGGGGGGGGATCCATTAACAACCCTGAGAGTAAGGGTGGCCGGACGAGAGTGTCAGCCTCCAAAGTGGATGCATCATTACTCCCATGAATTACGACACACTTCCGCTACCTTCATTCGAGAACCACACGCAAACGCACATATACAAACATCCACACATAAACTAACGTAGAGAAAAGACTTTGCAGGGATCATACGAGTTTATTCACAGAAAGTTTACTGATTTTTCAAAGGATATAATTGTGCCTCTTAATAAATTCCTGATTTTACCGCAGGTAAAGAATGAAGTTAGCTTATGGTCCTCCTATCAGAGAAGGTGATGAAATTGGGCTTTTTATGCTATTAATCGAGCCCACAGGCACAAATCGTCGCAATTTAATTTTAGCCTAGGGTATGGTTACGCTAAATTAAAAATATAAAAACAAAAAAGAAAAACCCAAGAAAACTAAACAACAAAGCAAGAAGAAAGGGGAAGTACGTTCCAGCGTTATGGAGAGGCCTTCACCTCGGCGCGGGAGAATGCGCTCAATACCAAAGAGTCAAATAAAGGCAAATAAACCATAAATTTTTCTGGGAGAACTCGTTCCGAGTACAAGGGACAAGCGGTAGCGACACCACTAGTCCCGATATCGGGACAGGTAATGATAATGAAGATCCCCCAAACTGGGACATTCAACAAGAATGTGCCGAACAGTCTGGAGGGAAACGCACTCGTCGCATTAAGGTGGAACGGAGCACTCCGTCAAATGGCGGCGCGGCCCATGAGTGTGCCCAATTCGAAGATGACAGAGAGCGACCTGAAGTTGCGGCGGCATTAGGGGAAGTAAATAGTCGCGCCGCGATGACACGCATCTTTAATTTATCTTCGGCAGGCTCTCATGTAGTTGATGTGAAAAAGAACTAAACGCTGCTCTGGTGTTCGAGTCGTGACGGGCCTTTGGTGCACTAATCGGCGAGCTCATTCCCCACAATTCCCTCAAGTCCAGGAACTCATAAAAAGATAATCTTGACATCCGCCAAGCCAGCCGTAACCGTGTCGTCACGTACACCACGACCTAAGAATGCAGAGATTGCAATGACCCAAGAGCAATCAGAGCGCCCTTTGAGTAGCTAAGGATCGCAATCAAGGATCGCAATCGGGTCTCTAACCTGGCACGGTGCGTTATCTCAGCCGTAAATACAGACGCAGCATCTGATAGAACCGCGCTGACTTCAAACAAAGGGGATACAACATGAAAACCGATACCCTATGAGATTTGGAGCCATACGGATTCAGTGTGAGACGAAATGTGCTCCGAAAATACATAACGCAATACTCTCGGCGCTCTAGAAGATTTGGGAGCAGAAGCGTGGCCACAAATTGTCAAAGGTGATACCCTCTATGATTGAGTCCTGGGCAAAACCAGAGGTGCAACTGTCCCCAGAGCTAAACATAGTTCACGAAGGAGTTTCTTATCTCTTAATCCAAAGGGCTTAGTGTATAACTCGCCTCCCTCGGCGGTATTAGCTCTGCTGCAATCAGCTGCGGATGCACTGAGAACTGTTGGCGTCTAATGGAGCCGCCGAGCCCTCGTGTACAAACGCATAGCGCAGGTGCCTCTCCCCGGCATGGACAATGAGGCTTTCAATCAAGGACTTGCAGAAGATACTGGTCGCCCGGCGTAGACCGGTGTGGTGGATCGAGTCCATCTACTGCAATCTGCGCTCTGTTGCGGATACGCGAGACTCGCATCCTTAGTTAAGCTTCAAAAGAGCAGGTGATTGGTATAAAGTTATTTCAGTATCCCTATCAGCACGCTAATTCCTTAACGTCAGGGAACGAAAGATGTCAATAGCGCGTTAAATAAGATTATAAAGCTGCGATTATGAGCCTCCTAGTTGAGGCGTTTCTCGAAAAAACGATCAGGAAAAGATGCGAATCCACAGCTTACAGACGAGTCCGGTTTTGGAAAGAAATCTTGGGCGGGGTGGATGCGTGGTTGGCGGCAGAAGTGCACCCCACTTAGTCTTTGCCAATGAAAACCGAAACCTGTGCGCTAGGGCATAATGAGAGATGCGGTTCAATGAATTTTGGAGATGATGGTCCAAAATTAGATTCTGGGTCGCACCCAAAGAGAGCAAAAGTTTGTCCACATTGAGCGTAGTGAGATCATCTTCCAGCAGCACCGAGATGATACCGTTGATGCTCAGACCAAAGAATGTGACACTGAGAACACTTTCCTGATGGACGCTCTCTTTTTGCTCCATTCGATCGGAGAGGGATCACCCCAGCAGTACTATAAATAGATGATCTTTCAGAAATTAAGATACCGCGATGCGGTATCATAGGCCTTCTCCATAGAGGAAAAACAAGGTACGAAGGAAGGACTCGCAGACGGTATATTCCAGTGGTAGTAGAGCATCCGACATGGAGTGGAACTTGCGGAGTCCGCACTGTGCAGAAGAGAGAAGGCCTACGCTGACTAGGGTAAAGGCTAATCTAATATTCCCACTTTCTCCATCAACTTTCTCACGCAAGAGGTTAAAAAAAATTGGGGGGAAACTGGCCTGGCTAGAGTTGCGAGCACAGTAGCTATTCGCCAGCAGTCATAGAGGATACACACTGATCAGATCCTGTTGAAAAAAATCTAGCGGAAAGGCCATGCCTCTCTAACGAAACATCGTGCGTAGCAGGGACGGTGTCCGTGCATGCAGCGAAAGTGGAACGCAAATCCCGAAATGTAAGCGTGTCGTTGGAGGGTTTTCTACCTCTGGAGTTAATGTCTAGTCAGCAACCTATAGCGAAATCACGACGTTTATCGAATGCTAACGGAGCAGCATTACGGCTAAAGAATGTGAAGAAAGCAGTCTCATAATACTCCGCCAAGGAAGCGGGATGCGAGATTGCGGTTCCATTCTCCTGGAGAACGGGAGGGGGATCCTGCGAGAACTTGCCTCGAATCCATTTGACTCTCTTCCATACCTATGAAAGATGAGCCTTTTCATTAAGTGAAGACACGTATGCCCACCAGGAAGATTGATGAGAAAGCTTCGAAACATACCGGTACTTAACCATAGCTCAACGAAATCACCGACACTTGTGATAACTTTAGAAGAACTCAACAGCCTCATCCAAGGACTTAAACTCCTCGACTGGAACAGAGAAATCAGTCATTTCCTGAAATTCGGATCACCACGCCCACTCGAAGCACGAGGCAGCAGCGGTCCATAAAATGATATATAAATGAGAAATTGATCATTAAAATGAAGATCATCGACCGTCTCCCAACCAAAATTAGGCTGTGCATCTGGAGAGCTCAAAAATAGGTGAAGGCAAGAAAATGAAGAGGTTCTCGAGCAGTTATGCGTAAACCCACCTACATTTATGACACTTATCTCCAGCTTGTCGATCAGGTCGGCAAGGACCTGACCACACGAATTGATAGAGTAGTCTTCCTAGAGGGGTCACTTCCATTAGAATACCCGAGCAGTAGAGAGTGCCTCGGCAACCACGCCACGACACGGCGGAATTCCTCCGCGTTGAGGTTGGCTGACGGTGAAATGCAAGCAGAAATAACAGTATATCTCCCATTCAAGTGTAGCTGCACTGCTACTGCCTGAAAGGAGCTATTTATAGCAAATAGAAAAAAGGAGACATCATACCGGGTTAAAATCGCTAAGGTGGGCGGCAAATTTAAAAGTTACTCCTGGCCTCCATTGGAGGGGGCCCACCAAACGAGTGTCCTATTCCTTTTTTGAATGACAAAAACAGTTAATAAAACGGTTAAATTCTGAATTAAACTGTGTTAATTACTACTTATATTGTTTGCTGTGTCAGACTGATAAAATGTATCAATATAAATAAGGACTGGTATATTTGATAAATGTAATATCTCGGTTTCACATTTTGTAGTTTATTTTTTTAATCATACATAAGTATTCCCTATTAAAGTATCTTAATTATTTTTATTGTTTTATTTGACACACTAACAGACATACCAGAGTGCACATAAATATTGCAGGCGTAGTTGTTTTAATGTCATTCATAATATCAAACATTCGTATGTTGGGGCCCCCAAAGGAGATAATGCCCTCAGGCCCCAAAATCCCTAGCTAAGCCATTGCGACTGGGACATTCAACAAGAATATGCCGAACAGTCTGGGGGGCAAGGGTGTCCTCACAATAAAGCGCATGCGAGCGCTCCATCAAATGGCAGTGAGTCCCGCGAGTGTGTTCAATTCGTAGACGTCAGAAAGCAACCTCAAGCCGTCGCAGCATTAGGGGATTGGTCCATGGAGACAGTTTCGGCGCAATGGCACGTAACTTTAGTTCCTCTCGACCGTCTCCCATCTTCTTGGCAAAGGAACACGTAGAGCTGCCCTTATTCCAGCCATGTAGACGGTGTGAGAAAAAGATAAACGCTGGTCTGATCCCTCAGTATTCGCCGACTCTTTAGCGCCCTTATCTGCGCGCTAATTCCCCCAATTCCTACACAACCAGAAACACAGCAGAATATAATCTCCACATCTACTCTGTTCGCCCAAACCGTGGCGTCACGAATATCACAGACCAGGGGATGCGGAGATTCCAATTCTTCGAGAGCACTCAGGGCGCTTTGCGAGTAGCTATAAATCACAATACGGTCTACAAACCAGGCACGTCGGGGTGTATTGCAACCAGCTCAGCTTGTAGACAGACACAGCGCTTGGCAGAGCCCCGCTGACTAGAAACAGATGTGATATGGCGGGAAAACAAACGCCCCCTGGGACTTGTAGCCATCCGTATACACTGGCATGGTTCGGCGTAACACGAAGCGTGCTCCAAAAAGGTTTAAAGCAATACTCCCGGCCCTGTGGAAGCTTTGGGAGCAGAGGCGTGGCGACAAATAGTCTAGGTGGTACCCTTCAGGGTGGCGTCAAGGACAAAACCAGAGGCGCTACCGGTCCGAAAGCAATAACGAGCTCTCGAAGGAGTTTCCTAGCTGTAAACCTAAGGGGCTTAGAGTATCACAGGCCTATCTCGGCGGCATAGGCACCGTCGAGATCTGCGGATGCAGTGAAAGCTGTTGGTGACTGAGAGAGGCCCGGGATTCGCGCATGCAGGAAAATAATGCACTGAGCACGGCGCAGAGCGATTGGCATCTTCCCAGCATCGACAAGTAGGCTCTCAATGACGGAGACATGCGGAAGGCACCGAACGCCAGGAGAAGGCCGGTGTGGTGGATTAAGCTCACCTCCCGAAATAGACGCTCGGATGCAGATTTACAAAACACGCATCCGTAGTATAGCTCCGAAAGAGTAAGGGATCGATAAAAAAGAAAGGCAGTAGCCCTATCAGCGCGTCAGGCGCTGAACGTCACGAAACGAATAATATCCATGACGTGGGTATAATAGACCCTAAGGCTGCGAATATGAACCTTCCAGGTTAGTCCACCTTCCGCAATACACACTTGGATGCAGATATACAAAATTCGTATCCGTAGCGTGGCTTCGAACGAGTAAGGAATCGATAAAAAAGAAAGGCAGTAGCTCTATCTGCGCCCCAGGCGCTGAACGTCACGGAACGAAGAATATCCATGACGTGGATACAATAGACCCTAATGCTGCGAATATGAACCTCTCAGGAGAGGCGTCGGTCAAATACAAGACAAAGAAACGCTGCGGGTCCAGCACATCCAGGCGAACCCCATTTAGAAACACGTCTGGGTCAGGGTGCAGCCATGCATGGTGGAGGAACTGCGCCACCTTAGTCTTGGCCAAGAAAGACCGAAGTCTGTGCGCTTCGAAATAGCGAGAGACGCCGTTCAATGGCTTATAGAGTGAACGCTCCAAATTTAGCATCTGGGCTGTGCCAAAAGAAATCAAAAGGTCGTCGACGTAGAGCGTATCGAGAACATCTTTCGGCATCACCAAAGTGATGCCGTTGATGCTCAGGGTAAAGAGGACATTACCCTGCGGGACAACCTCTTCCTGCCTCATTGTGGCGGAACGTGCTCCCCCCACCCTTACGCGGAATCGACGATCTCGCGAAAATCCATATATAAAGATAAGGAGGCGTCCCCTCGCCTCCACCGTGTGTAGAGTCTACATGCTTCTGTTTTGCCATGTAGTATCATAGGGCTTCTCCAGATAGAAAAACTGTGGTGTAGTGCTGTCTTCGAAGGAAGACTTAGCAGACGGCCTTTACCAGTCTGAGCAGAGCATTCGACGTGGAGTGTAACATGTGAAAGCCACACTGTGCAGAACACAGGTGGCCTCCACTGTCAAAAAATGCTAATCTAATATGTACCAATTTCTCCATCAACTAGCACACGCATGAGGTTAGAGAGATTGAGCGTAACCCGACCCGGGCAGAATGATCTCTCCCCGGGTTGCGAAAAGCGAGCACAGTAGCAATTCGCCAGTAGTCTGGGAAGATACCCTATATCCAGATGCTGTTGAAGAAATCTAAAAGATAGGCCATGCCCCGCTCACCCAGGTGTCGAAGCATGGCGTGCGAGACATCGTCATGAGCAGGGGCGGTGTCTGCGCACGAAGCGCAAGCGGAACGCAATTTGCTTAATGTAAACCTGTCGTTAAAGGGTTCTCCGCCTCTTGGAGTAAAGTCCATTTGGCGCGAATTGAATGCTGGCGGATCAGCATCCCGGCTAAGAATGCGGAGAAAGCGGTCGCGAATGACTCTACCACGGACACAGGATCCGAGATTGCGGTTCCATTCTCCTGGAGAACGCGAGGGGGGTCCGGCAAGAACTTACTCCGAATCAAATTTGATTCGCTTCCACACCTCTGCTAGAGGGGTCTTTTCGTTCGGTGAAGCCACATATGGCCGCAAGGAAGAGAGGAGGGCGTGCTTAGAAACATGAAGGACCCTAT
Organism: Ceratothoa steindachneri; assembly: GCA_963969495.1. Taxonomy (NCBI): domain Eukaryota; kingdom Metazoa; phylum Arthropoda; class Malacostraca; order Isopoda; family Cymothoidae; genus Ceratothoa; species Ceratothoa steindachneri. Next base: position 83,441,453 of record OZ018317.1, on the reverse strand, counting down.
CCATAGCTAGACAAAATTCACCGACAGTAAAATCGGTCCGGCGGCGCTTATTTGACATGTAGGCATAACGCTTCTGTTTGAGGGTCGCCGCACACTCAGTAAACCACCACGGAAGCGGTCGGCGTGCAAAACGGCCGGAAGTTCTAGGAATAATAGTTAGGCCATGGCGATGAGGCTGCCGTAGAAGAAGTCAACGGCCTCATTCACCGACCTAAACTCCTCGAATGAAATAGAGAAATCAATCATTTCTTGAAATGCAGACCAACTCGCCCGCGCTAATCGCAACCGGGACGGGCTCTCAGGCGGCAGCGGCCCATAAATGATATTTGGATGCGAAAGTGGTCGCTACCATGGAGGTCATAGACTACCTCCCACCCAAAATCAGGATGTGCATCAAGAGAGCAGAGAGATAGATCAAGACAGGGTAATAAGTGCCTCTCTAGGCAGTGATGCGTAAACTCATCCACATTTAGGATACCTATCTCCAGCTCGTCGATCAGGTCAGCAAGTACCTGGCCCCTGGGATCGATCGAGTAGTCTCCCTAGAGAGAGTGACTCCAATTCAAGTGCCCGAGCATGGGAAATGGGCTCGGCAACCGTGCCACGATGCAGAAATAACAGTATACCTCCTATCTAGTTGCAGCTGCAAGGTTACTGCCTGAAAGGAGGTATCTAAAGCAAATAGAAGAAATGAGTCATCATGCTGGGTGTAAATGGTGCATCCTTCTGCCCGGCCCCCATCCCGTGGCGGTGGGGTGGAAAATCCCTTATACCCCGGGAGGATGAGCAGGGAGCACATGCCCAGCATGATCTCCTGCAAAAATAAAATAGCTATGGAAAAGCGGGAGGAGACGAGCCTACGCAGCCCCTTCCCAGTTGGCCCGGAGTCCGCGGCAATATCATTGGAAGAATATGCCCTCCAGGCCTAGCTCGGAGGAAATGCGCGGGCCCTCGAAGAGAAGACCCTCACGGGAATGACCGTACGCTTACTGGTGGGAGAACTCCGGGCGGTGTTTGCCAGGTAGTGCGCTGAAGGAGCTGTCGCCTTCGAGTACTTAACGGGGAAAGTTTGGCTCGCAATGCAAGTCTTTTCCTCGCTCCGCCTCGAAACCTTAGGCAGGGGGACGGTTTCAGAGGCGAGGGTCCATCCTTTGGAGGATCTACCACTTTCAATCGCCCAGCCTAGCACTGGGTGTTTGCGTAGGAGACGAAGCTCCTTTAGTGCTGTCCTCATCTTGGGAAGCAGCTTTAAGAACCCCGGAAAGTGGCATCACGACCAACTTCAGGGGTGTTGCCTCCTTTAAGTCTAACGTCGGTGGAGGCACGCGGCCGTTTCGCCTTACGGAAAACGGTCACACTGGGCGGAGGAGGGGGTGGATGTGAACCCTTTATGCCGCCAGCTCTACCACAGGAGCGCCCGAGGTGGATAAAACCCGATGAATAGTCACGAATGGGCGCGGAATTGGTCATGTTCGTAGGCCTGAATAGGCCAGGAGCAGAGGATGTCTTTTTTAGCATAGAGACCATCCTAGACCTCACCGGCTAGGATTTTCTTCTCAAGCAGATACGCACCAAATTGGTTCGAAGAAAGGGGTGCGGCTTTCCGCAATTGACACACTTGGCATACACACGATTTGGACTAATAGTGTGCGGTCTAGTAATACCTCACACAGACTTAGGGTAACCCTTACTTTGCACGTCTACAGGAGCGATTTGTATAGCCAAAGCAGTGGCAGCAGTGGCACTTACGTGGCAGTGGCCTGAATGCCTTCACGCCGTAGCGATACTAACCACACTCATCCACTCAGGGATCTTCTCACAGTCGAACGTAATGAAGAGTATCGGGGTCGGTCTCGAGGCAACTCCCCGTTTTCTCATCACTCTCGACCTTGACTGCTACATGGTTGGACAGCTCTAAAGTGATGCCATCTATGCAGGAGTCCAAGAGTTTCTTCGCATAAACCACTCCGTTCTCGAATTTCATGGTAGAGCGAGGCGTCACACTCACCGGTGGGCCATCAAGTGTTCGAAGAGAGCACTAATCTTGCCGCTTCAGAGTATTCGACTCATTTGCCAGAAGGCTCCCCCGTCAGAGAAACAGGTCACTTTCGTCTCTCTACCAATCACGCTAGTTAGAGCTCTCCTCCGATGGATCATGTTACCTTTGGACAACATGTTGTCATCAGTGGAGCGAATAACGAGGAAGCGTTTGAAGCCAGAGATCTCGAAAACGCCAAGTAACCTCTTAACGAGGGCCCCCGACGTAATCGAGGCTCCACTGCGCACTTGGAATTTTGGTCTAGTCAAGGACTCCCAACCCGGAGAGCACCGGGGGCGGAGACGTGCCGATCTTGGCTTGGTCGCTTACAACCCGGCAGTGGACCCGTCCGTCCCCGTGTCTCCCGTGTAAGGAGAGGAGCCCTAGTTCTTTTTTGTTTTACGATTTTTTTTTTGGGGGGGAGGGCGTGGAATGAACCCGCTTTTCTCCTCCACAGAAGAGAGCCCCTAGGTTAGATGAATCGGCCTTAGCAAGATCCTTCTCTGAAATGGAGAAGGTCTTGGCTTTCACAAAGGCACCAGATGGTGGAGGAGATCCCTCCTCTCCTTTCGAGGCCTCGGGAATCTGAGCCGTCTGGAGAGAAGCTTCCACAGGGGCAGACTCGGGTCCCGTGCTTAGCACCGAGCCCGAGATTGACCCCATGGAAGATCCTAGCGTCTGAGGCTGGGTCACTTCAGGGACCATGTCCATCTCCGTGTGGGCCTCCATGTGGTTACCCCCTCCCCCCCCAATATATCATGGATCCCCTTCGAGGTGCCTTTTGTCCTGTCTTGGGACGGTGAACCGGCATCTGTCGGGGAGGAGAGAGAGGGGGCGTTACGTTCAGTGACCCCCTATAAACTCATTATGCACACCAACAGGACTATAGAGGGCATAGGCCAACGGGCCCTGTCATCTCTTCCCCCCTAAGGGGGTTGGCCCTATAGAGACGCTCAATTATGGGCCGCTGGCGTGCTTTCTTGGCAGTCTCTGTTGAGATTAGGAGGGAGTCACCCAAGGGCGAGTCCAGAGGAGGAAGTTAGGGGAGTCCACCTCACCCGTAAGTTTAGAAGAGGAGTAAGACCCCTCTCCGGTCAGAGAGGTTTGGAAGGTCCCCTGAGAAAGCACAGGGGCAAGGACCTCTTTCTGCCCAGGAGCTACCCAAGGGTGACTCCGACGATGTTAAAGGGAAAGTGAAAAGGGTATTTGTAAAATTCTCATCAATGGGTCTCCCTCTTATTTGCAAGGGACGCTAATCTCCCGCCCAGTGGCCAGGCAGCTCTTCGGCATGGCGGCTCCACCTTGGGCTGGGAGTAAAATTGATAGACAGTGATGAAGGTGAGGGTTGGAGGTGAAGCATGTGGTTAAAAACCCAACCCTCCAAACTGGAGGTTAGGGGTGAGGGGGCGTTGTCCCCTACCCCTTCAGCCCCGATCCGGGGTGGTTTGATCAGAGGAAGCTGGTCGACGTCTACCTTGTGTAATTAGAGGCTGATCAGTGAAAATTGTGGGAGAGGTTGTATGGAAAACGAGCAAGCAGGGTAAGAATACAGGGTGTAAGGAAGGGAAGAGGCTAAGCTTGGGCCGGACGGGGCGCTGCTGAGTTCCATCATTACGGTGGTCAGGAAAGCAAATCACCGTGATCTTTGCGGGGGTACACTCCCGGGAGGCAGAACTCCGCGCGCTATTGACCGAACAAGGCGCTGTCGCCTTCGAAGACTTATCGCGGGAGGTTGGGCTCATAAATCAAGTATGTTCCTCCGTTCAAATCGAAACCTTCGGTAGGTGGGTGCTTTGGAGGAAGGTGTTCCTCTCATTTGGAGGGTCAAGCGCGTCCGAATCTCCCGATCCAATCTTGAGCGGGATCTTAAGAGACAAAGCTCCATTTGTGCTGTCATCCTTACGGAGGAAAGCTTTAGTAGTCCATGAAGACGGCCTCACGACAACATTTGGAGGGTTTGCCATCAGCGATGCCCATGCTGATCTTTATGTTGTTTTCCTTCTCCGGTCAGGTACATCTTGGAAAATGTTTACAACCAACGTGTGACTATTCTTCATCTCATGTTCAACATTCGCAACGTTTAAATAAAGCTCTTGAGCTAAAATGTCCTTCATGTGTAAAGGATATTGTATTTATATACTATCAAGGTAAATCATATAATAACCAGTACACATAATTCTCCTCCTTCATAGCAATGCAAGGCCACAAGCGGCACGTTTGACCCAAGAGAATACGTGGTCATTCAAAAGTCTCGCCGCATTTTTTTTTTCAGATTTTAAACCGAGGACTTCAATTTCGTAGTATAATATAGTACACTAAATTAGAATTTGTTGGTATATAAGTTGAGCCCTACATCTGGTCAAAATAGGTGATCATTTGACTTTGGAAATGAAGTGTAAAATCGTTGCCTGGCAGGAGGTTTACCAATCTCCAACTGAAACTCAAAGACGATTCCGTGCTTTCTATCAGACGCCTATTTGCCCAGCACGCTCTAAAATTCATTTTATTAAGAGATTTATTAAAACAAGCTCTGTAGCTAATAGACCACGCACAGGAAGACCTAGAAGTAGCCGCTCTGGGGAAAACATTGCCATCGTTGAAGAAGCTTTCAACAGAAGCCAAGGGAAGTCCATAAACAGTGCTTCGCGGGAATTAGCCATTCATGCTTCAACCATCCAACGGATACTACGTTAAGACTTGAAAATGTTTATTTTTAAGATAAAAGTTGTTCAAAAGGTTATTGAAGACGACTTTTATCGAAGGGTAGAGAGAACTATGTAAGTTACTCATACACCATTACGAAAATGATCCTTCTATCTTGGATAACATGTTCTTCAGTGATAAAGCAATTTTTCACTTACGAGTATCTGGTCAAGCGAATCGCCATAGCACTCGATTTTGAAGTAAAAGCAACGAGTTGTTGTTGAAGAGTACGAGCACGACTCTCTAAAGCTCGTTGTATAGTGCGGTATCTCTTCTAAAATTCTCATTGGACCATTTTTCTTTAAAGGTGATCAGCAGCGGACTGTTAATGTTGTAGTAGTTTGGTTGTCCGCCTCCCCTCCCCTATTTCTAATCTCTTTCTTCTTTTGCAGAATGTGAGTGTGTGGATCGTGTGATCAAAATCTTTGCTTTGTGTGGGGGGACTCGATGGATCTCTATTGTGCACCCCCATTCATCTCCTGTTTTTTTTTAGGCGGATTCTTTCAGCATAACTATAACGTGTTAGGTAAAAGTTTGGAAGTCAAGTTTGTGACTGAGGAAGAAAGAGCCGCCTAGACGAAGGATAGGTGAGTGAAGATTGTGTGAGAGTGGATATGGTTGAATGTGTTAGGAGTAAAGATGTTTGAGTGTGGCAGTGAATAGGTGACTGAATGTGCCTTCTCTTTTCCAGTTCTGTGGTACCGATTGTCTCCGACATCTGGCTTTTGGAGACGACTGAAGACAATCCTGACGCTCGCAAGTGCGCCTACCTTCGATTTTCTAAGGTGTGGACCTTGGCCAGCACCTTTCAGTCTCCAGGGAGTGGTTTAAACAGCGTCCAACCGACTGTGACCCAGCAGTTGGGACCAACAAGCGTCCCAGCTACCCAAAATCCTCGGCTTTGCAGTGTCCTGGACTCCTAAGAATCCCGCAGAAAGTGAGCCATCTCCCCCTTTCTCCAACTTGTCTCATTTTATTAGATAGTTAAGGGTGCACCCGTCTGTCGCGATATTTTGATTGTACTATACGTTTGTGTGGCCAAGATCTTGTGTAAGACCGTTTTGTAAATATATACGTGTGGTGGTTGGCCAGAGTATTGTGAGGCCAACTGTATATATATATATATATATATATATATATATATATATATATATATATATATATATATATATATATATATATATATATATATATGAATAACGTTACAGCCACGAGGAAAATGAAACAACGGAGAACTGCGAGGCCTTTCGACTAATGGTCCTTTACTAAGCAGACTAAAAGACGGGGAAAAAGAGAAAGATATTTATACACCTGATTAATGAAAATATGGGATATAAAGATTAAAAGGGGTGGGATTAGCAGATACCTGGAAAAATCCTATTAACGAGATGAGCCGTCAGGGTTAAAAAAAAAAAAAAGTTTACGGGTTACAAAAGAAAGGGGGGGGGGCAATGTTTAGGAATCACATATGCCCCCCCCCCTTTCTTTTGTGACCCGTAAACTTCTTTTTTTTTTTAACCCTGACGGCTCATCTCGTTAATAGGATTTTTCCAGGTATCCGCTAATCCCACCCCTTTTAATCTTTATATCCCATATTTTCATTAATCAGGTGTATAAATATCTTTCTCTTTTTCCCCGTCTTTTAGTCTGCTTAGTAAAGGACCATTAGTCGAAAGACCTCGCAGTTCTCCGTTGTTTCAGTTTCCTCGTGGCTGTAACGTTATTCATAAATTCCTCACGTTCCTTATTTTCGTGATTCAGTTATATATATATATATATATATATATATATATATATATATATATATATATATATATATATATATATATATATATAGGTAATGTATTTTGGTTTAGGTTGAGGGTTGTTTATATTTCGGGTTGATTATTTTGCATGGTATTATTTTGCTTGAATTACGGTTTCTAAATTAAATTTAGAAAATACTCTCTCTCCTCAATACCCTCTCCCTGAACCACCGAGCGGACCTTGTCAGGGTGGCGGAAGTTTTTGGCTGGGGTCTGGCGAACCTGCTGCCAAATGTGACAGGTGTCAACTATCTAGCGATACTTCGAAACATTTTTCTCTTCCTGAATTGGAACGTGTAGTCAATGTTGATGATTGTGTTTTCCAACAAGATGGTGCTCCTCCATATTATGCTAAAGCAGTTCGCGATTTCTTGAATTACAAGTTCCCTGATAGATGGGTAGGTCGTCGAAGACCTATTGAGTAGGGGCCACGTTCTCCAGATTTGACACCCTTTGACTTCTTTCTGTGGGGCTTCTATACATCGAAGCCCAGGAGTGTTGAAGAGTTAGAAGAATGTATAAGGAATACCTGCAATCTTGCTACATGGGAGATGCTAACCGGAATTAGAGAGGCATGCATGAAGAGGTGGGTAATGTGCCTCGAAAAAGAAGGCGCACACGTTGAAGTCCACGGAGCCTAAGAAAACAGAAAAACAGGAATTCTTTCGTTATGTGACTAATTTTAGCAGTCTAGCAAGTTTATTGCTTTCTAGAGCCTTATTTTATCTGTCAACAAGCTTATAAATTTCACGCTTGTTAAAATTCCTTATGGTTTTGATGCAAAATATGAATCCAAGTCATTTGCAACCCTTTCTCTTGATGTCAACCTAAAACTATCCAGATGGTTCTGTGATCCCCTAGTAATAATCAGAAAGAGAAGGGCAGGAGAATATGGAGGATGAAGCAATATTTCCCAACCGATCTCCTCCAAGAGATCTTTGGTCATTCGAGCTGTGTGAGGACGGGCATTATATCATGATTTAGGATGAAGCCCCTTCAGTTTAGGCCTTTGGTCTAAAGCGCCTTTCAAACGACGAAGTTGATTGCAGGAGAAATTAGCATAAATGGTTTAATTGTTGTCTAACAGTTTGTATTAGACAATTATTTAAATATTATACCATACATTCAACATGATATTTTATGGATGAATTCTTCCTCTCGGTTGTTGAGAAATTCTGCCTACTCCAATGAACAACAGCTCAGCACCCGTAAAAAGAGTGCCCAAAATGGCGGTGTCGTGAAAGCAATGACTCGTAGCAAGTAACACGCTGTTGCAGATTCGCTGCAACATTCCAATCCTTTTCAGTTTCGCGTATGGCAGTCGTGTTTGTTACTTTAATTTATTCTGCGAGTTTCCTAGAAGTTGCAGCAGGATTTGCTGTGTCAACAGCTTCCAACTCTTTGGAATCAAGTTTTTGGGAAGAGTTTCCTTTGATCCGTCTTTTAGACTGAAATCCCCACTTTGGAAACGAGAAAAACCACCACCTGCAACTTTTTTCATTTACTGCATCATCCTCTTAACTGCTTTAAATAGATTTTGCTGCTGTACTTGCATCTACACCTTTATAAAACTGAGTAAAACATGTCCAATGTGATCTTTTGATAGGATGAACAGAGGGGTGGCTTCCAAAGAAGATTATGAACAATATTTTTATATTCTGAAAGGAAAGAAAAAGGTATAAATTACTCATTATAGCATTCCTAAACGATAACAAAAGCCATTACTTTAATAAATACTATCTAAAACTTTATTCTAGAAGATCGGACATTACTTTCATTTCAACTTTATACTTTGCTCGAATGAATGGTGTTTCTCACTACCTCTATAATTTAAGAAGGGGAGTTTTTTGAGTATTTGAGTAATTATTTCATCTTAGTTTAGTTATGACTTATGTTTTTTATCAAAGTTATTCCTAATAATTCGTTTATAATATCAAATAACAGAATGGTGAAGTTCAGAAATAAATATAACGGCCGTATGCTTAAATACAAAATGTGTCACTTCGCAATTGTGTTACCGGTGCACACCACATGTGGCTTACACAATTTTTCTGTTGGCTTTAAGCTGAGAATTGTGTCGCGTGACTCTTCCACAATTGTGTAGTCCACAATTGTGATATGTGGCGAAGTTGGTAGTACTGTTCGTGATTTGTTTACATTTTTGTTCAGTTCCACGTGATCCGTCAGCGTTGTCAGCAGTCATGGAAATGGAGAAAAAGGTGTCAAGTTCATGTTACGCTTCAAGAAGAGAGCAGGAGTTGTTGGTTGAATTATATGCAGCCAGAAAAAAAACATCCTAGAGGATAAAAAGACTGTTTTCCATGAAGGGGTAAAATAAAAAAGGCACAGGCTTGGCGGTCCATTGAAAAGGAATACAATCATGCTGCACTTGGACCGCATAAGAATATTGTCCAACTGAAGAGGATGTGGCAACACATGAAAGATGAGGTCAATCGCTCGATTGACAGAATCCTTATTCAGTCTGAACCTCATGATGAACTATTGATCAGGTAGTTCAAACAAGTTCATACGATCCACAATTATTCTTCGTGGAGGCTCCTCATCAAGAACTCCAGCGCACGAAGCTCTCGGATCGCGCAAAGTTCAGCGTACATATTAACAGATTGCTGTAATAAAAATCATATGTAGTATAGAGCAACAAACTGCAAATAAATTTTTATAGCATATATATATATATATATATATATATATATATATATATTGAAAGTTGTTGTTGTTGTTATCTTGTATTTTGATGAGTATATTCACGATGTTTAACGGATATTTTGGCCATCACATTTTACCCATAACAGCATTATTTTTTTTAGTTTGAACCATCCACACACTAACCGAGTCATATACCATTGGAATTAGAATCTGTAATGCAACGTGCAACGCAATTATAAAATGTGTAACGCAAAGTGAACAGGGTCGGAGCAATTCACTTTGCTCTCCACATTTCTCGCTATTTGTTCCAATAATGTGAACAGCTACGCGGCGAAATTGTGTAGCGCGTCACAAATGTGCAATCCACTGTTCGTTTAAGAATACTGTTTTGGAGTGGAATGCACTTTGTGCTCTACACATTTGTCTAAGCATACGGCCGTAAGTATCGAAATTTTGTGAAGTTTTTAAAACCCAAAGAATTACAAATGATGAAGTTCAGAAAATTTATTTTTATATATCTTCTTCTATAGATCTATTTTATCAACGTGATATTTTGAAAGGGGGAAAATTTAGTTTAGAGTTCCTTTTTAAAATTATTATAATTGGCGAAGTTGAGAAATTTTATAAAGATTTAACCATGGCTGCTTTTTTTTAGATTTTAGATTTTAATCTTAGTATCGAAGCACAATCCCAGCTTCTTCAGGTGATACACTGCGACGGTTCTGAAACATTTGAATTTATGCTTTGCGGTTTATGGAAAAAGTTGAATCTCTTTCTGAATTCTTCTTAGAAATTTTATTGCTTCGTTACACCTTTTTATTGATGATGATTTTTTTTCCCTTCATTTAGCAACAAGTCAGTGTAAGAGGGGAAATGCCGAAGGTTTTCTTCACTGAACTGTTTCATAAAGTTTCCATTTTATCAGAAGCTTTCACATCTGCAGAGCCGTAGCAATGTCTAGTTCCCCACCCCCTTAATCAAGATTATGGGAGCCCCCATAACAATATATCATACATTTACAAGTAGTGCCAAGCACGACAAAGACTATTCTCAGCAGTGCCAATGCTACGGAATACTTACAGAAAATGTGTATTCGAAAATTTTATATTTTCATTAATAAAATCAATTTTCTTGGCCACAGTGGGGCCCCTTCAAGAGCCTGTCCCCCCCCCGCCGGAGGGGGGGGCGGGGTGGTTGCTACGGCTTTGTACATCAGTAAATGTTTGATACGAAGTTTCCTTTGCCTTTCAATCATGTGTTAAAAGTATTCAGATGGTACGTTATATCGGACAAAAAAGTTTAGCAAAAGATCAGTCTGGATTTGAAACCGATTCTTCAAACTTTTGTTTTTCAGTAATAAATATTTCAACCTCATCGCGAAACGCAACCCCACCCCCGAAAAATATTTCCCTGCTGAGCCAGTACACCTCTCTACCATATACTCGTATTATTACTCCACATTCTAAATCCACTCAGATAAAAAAAATTCTAAAACTGACCATGAATCAAACTATGACGTTTGATCAAATTTACACTTGATACGGCGACATTCATAACATTTCACGTTTAAGGACTTTATTGCACAGCGGCTGTTTGGTCAATGATGCAGTGGAATGTAAGAGGAACTGTTCCATTATCCTTTAAAGTTTCAGTGAGTGTTGATTTTTTCGTCTAACCTTGCATCGTTTCCGTCCATGCTTCTTGTTCCGTCTGTGTTTACTTGCACTCTTTAGCTTGGCCCAAGAGGTTTACCACTTCAAATACTTTGAAAAATTAGATTATCTGATGTAGTATCTTTCATACCTCGCAATGCACATAACTCTTCCACGATCGAAGACTTCTCAATATGTTAAAAATCAGAAGTTGTGTTGTATCACAAATATCATTTCTTTCATCCAAATCCTTCCTCTCCAAAATTACTGAAAATTTCGTCACATTTTGAAAAAGTGACAACATTTATGGGCATATTGCTCTAACAGTTTTCATCGTACATTCTTTAAAAAATTCTTTAACAGTGTGTGGCCTTCCTTTTACACATATACATTGATTGAACACATGGCTCGCGCCCACGCAATGATCCGGTTTCATTGATTTTGCTTTTAAATTTTTTTGTCGCGAAATGAGTGACTTTTTCGTGCGAGATCTTTCGTTTGAGCGCGCATCTAATGGAATCCAAATTTTATGCCGTTTAAAAATTAACATTAACTCTTTTTTTCATATTTAAAGCGAAATACCAACGAGAGCATCTCCCGCAGAAAGTTTGTAAGATAGGACATTTCTTTCGTTCCAACCTGATTTGGATGGTCTTAGGTTGACATCAATAGAAGAGGTCGAAAAGAATTTGGTTTCAGATTTTGCATCAAAACATAAAGAATTTGACAAGCGTGGCATTTATAAGCTTGTTGACAAATGAAATGAGATTCTAAAAAGCAATGGAGGATATGTTTATGATTAATTATTGCTATAGTCACAAGTTGTTCACTTTTAATATATACCCTAATATACATTTCTTTCGTTCTAACCTGATATTTTTAATACAATTTGTTTCAATAGCATTTCTTTTCAAATTCTGCACACGCGTAGATCGCCTATTTTTGTTTATTTATTTATAGTTCCTAATTACTATTTACTTGGGATTACTTCTTCATTCATATGCTGGATAAATTTGATCTGATTACAGCCATTTCTGCTGTTATGCCAAATGCCTTCCACTTTTTGAACCACCGGGTATTGCAAAATCCTGTTACACTCGTTACCACATTTTCAACAAAGGACACAACGATCATTTTTTTGCATTTAGACATGTTTTTATTGTTTATCATATAAATGCGTTAAATTTTAGTATGTATTAATCAATGCTGTCACTCTCTTCGGCGAGCACACACTCCAGGCGAGACCTGAAAGCCGCGCACACGTTGCGCACGAAGTCCTTCCTTATGCTGGCCCACATGCGGTTAAGGAAGGACTTCAGCCCCTCTACGTTGCCGTGGTGGACCTTGCAGGCTTTACCTTCTAGTATGCGCCACCTCGTTGTAGCCGAGGGAATTGAGGTTGGGCGACTGTGACAGACAAAATTCCTTCGACCAGAAGGTCATGTTCGACACCAATTACTCTTGCACAGTTTTGGCTCTGTAGGCCGGGGTACCGCCCTGAGTAAAGATTTAGTCCGCCTCTTTCTTTATCTTTCTCACCTAAGGAAGGACTTTCGTGTGGACAAGATGTCTCTATAATTAGCCGCGGTAAGCCTGTAACCGGCCCCGAACTACACCGGCGGCATCTTCTCGCCATTCGAAACTATGACGCTGAGCATCATCACCGAGGTGGGGTGCTTAATCTTGGTCACGTAGCGGATCTCGGAGATGTTTGGGCCGAAGCTTACCACGCGGTCATTCTGCTTGTTGATGAAAGGTTCGACCCTGAAGGTTTTGTCATCCTAAACAATGAGAATTCGATTGCCACGAATCTCCAATTCGTTGAGAAGGCGACGACAGCACTCCCGACGTTGTGAGTAGAGGACTTTCCACGCACCTAAAGCTCTTGCTGCCCCCATCCCTTCTTGAAGGCCCAGGGCACTGTGGCCACAGATATTCTTTTCTTCCTGAGAGCAGTCATTTTGAGTTTCGGGGCACTTTCGAAAGCCAATCTCACACACAAACGGTTGACAACTTGAGATCTATCTGGCCTGGACGAGGTCTATCTTTGAGTTCTTGCCCATTCTTGAGCCTCTCCGCGACTCTGTGGACGGTCATCGGCTGACGTTGACCTGATTGGCGGTGTTGGACTGTTGTGGGGTGCACGCAGGAGAGCAGAGATCTCGATTTTTTTCACTTCCCTCTCGACACACAATGGAAAAGACGTTTTAATGACACTTGCTGTTAAAGTAAAACATTAAGTTTGTTTGGCGGAACTTTTTCTATCACACACGTAAACCTCTCGAAATAAAAAAAAAACAAACGAGCGTAACAGAACTTTTGCAAAACCCAGTATTTTAATGCATTTTCGATTTCATTAACCGTTAATTGATTCAGACAAATTCAAATTTCATGCATGCTCTAGTCCCTATTCATCTATTTCATTGTTGTTATCGAATACTTTATTAATTACAAATTTGAAATATTTTTCAACTGATACCTTGACATTTTTGGACTCTTTAAATGACCATTTGTATCTTATCTGGTAAAAATATCTATTCCAGTGAGGTTTAAAAATTTGAAATCATCTAGAAAATCATTAAATAGAATTTCCATTCACTTCCTGTCGCCAGAAGTCCTCTCGAAAAAGGACATGGCTCATCTGTTTCAGAGGCGTCGTCGGGTCGATGAAAAGAGGCTTTGAGCGGTCATTCGGAGCCGGACGAAAACTCTGACAAAGGCTGTTTGAGGGAGTTTGAACCCGTTATAAAGCCATGGTATTAGTGGCTTACTGGGACGAAAAGGTGATAAGGACACAATAGGGAAAGATACTATGGGTGTGAGAAGGGGTGAGAAATGAAGAGAAAGGGAGAGTGAGAAAGGAGGAGAGAGAGAGAGAGGGTGCGAAATGAGGCGGAGAGGGGGAGAAAGTAGGAGAGAGAGAGAGAGGGGTTGAAAGAGAAGGATTGAGAAAGGAGGAGAGGTGGGGAGATGAGAGAGAGTGAGAGATGGTGAGAAAGGAGGAGAGGTGGGGAGATGAGAGAGAGTGAGAGATGGTGAGAAAGGAGGAGAGAGAGGGGGTTATATAAGAAGAGAGAGATAGGACGATATAAAGGAGAGAGGGGGTTGAAAGAGTATGAAATAGAGAAGAGGAGAGAAAAGTTGTGAGAGAGCAGTAGAGAGAGGGGAATAGAGGAGAGTTACAAGGAGTTACGAGGAAAGAAAGTACCCTAGAAGACCTTACGATCCATTCAAAGAGGGTACCTTTGGACTAGCAATCGAGCGGGCACATGGCTGCTCAATTGTTTTGCGTCCCTAAACGGCCACTTTTCAAGACTTTGTCTAGTCTTGACTTGAACTGGTCAACAGATTCACTGTTGACAACTTCCACTGGAAGTGCGTTCCACATACCGCAGATACTGTAAGTGAAAAAATTTCCACACAGATTGCGGTTGTAACGCTTCAGTTCAAGTTTGAAGCCGTGATTGCGCGTTCTGTTCTCACTCAGTGTGAAAATATCCCGGTAGTCAACATTGTCAAACCCTCGAAGTATTTTGAAAACTTCGATGAGCTGACCACGCAGTCTACGAGTTTCCAGCGAGAACAGATTTAATTCCCTTAGTCTATCCTCATAACTTTTATTTCGGATAGAGGGAATCAGCTTGGTTGCCCTGGCTTGTTCGCGTTCCAACCTTGCGATATCCTTTCGAACCGAAGGACTTTCAAAATTGTATGGCATACTCCAGGTGCGGCCAAACGAGGGAGTTGTACAGACAAAGTACTATCTCCTTGTTACGGTATCCAAACTGGCGCTTTATGTTGCCTAACATCCTTTGGGCTTTCTTCTCTGCCTCGATGCACTGTTTCGAGAACTTGAGGTCACTAGTGATTGTTACACCCAAGTCCTTTTTACTGTCGGTGGATTCAATAGCAGTGCCCTTAAGGATAAACTGAGATTGGGGGTTTCTGTGGCCGATATGCATCACTTTGCATTTGTTCATGTTAAAAGGCATTTGCCACGTGTCCCACCACTCTCCAATCTTCCCAAGATCTTCCTGCAGGCGGCCAGTATTCCCATCCTTTGCAACGTTCATACCAAGCTTGGTATCGTCGGCAAATTTGGAAATCTTGGCAACCATGTCACCGTCCATGTCGTTGATGTAGATGATAAATAGTAGTGGTCTCAGGACAGAACCTTGAGGCACCCCGCTAGTAACGGGCACCCACTCAGAAGCCTGTCCATTCACCACCACCCGTTTGCGTCTGCCACTTAGCCAGTTCTCAATCAAGCCGGCTACTTTTCCGTCTATGCCCAGCGCTCGCACTTTCCGGAGAAGGCGTCGGTGTGGTACCTTATCAAAGGCTTTCTCAAAGTCTAAGTACACCACATCCACCGCCTTGTCTCGATCGTGTTCACTGAACACGAAGTGGAAGAATTTCACAAGGTTCGTTAGGCATGACCGTTGCCTTCGGAAGCCGTGCTGGGAACTCCTCAGTAGCAGGTTTGACTCTAAATACGACGTAATTTTGTCTACCCTCATGCTCTCCATGAGTTTACCGACTATCGAAGTCAGACTGATAGGTCGGTAGTTTGACCTTTGGCTTCGGTCTCCTTTCTTGAAGATAGGAGTCACCCCCGCTTCACGCCAGTCTCTAGGAACGCATTCGGTCCGGATTGACATGTTGAAGATTGCGCTCAGGTGCCGTGACACTTAATCGCGCACTTTTTTTAACACCTAAGGTAGAAACCCATCCGGGCCAGGTGACTTATTCGTCATTAGGTCACTGATCTTCTCTTTTATTTCCCCTTTGGTGAAGTCCATATCCTCCAGCTTTTCCCCCCGAGTAGGAATCCATTGGCTGGGGGATGGGACCACACTCTTTAGTAAACACTGAAGAGAAGTAGTCGTTGAAGAGGTTAGCATTTTCTGCATCTAAGTGCTTTAATGCCCCCTCCTCATTTCTCAACGGGCCAATCGTTCGACGGATTGGTTTACGGCTGCTTACATATCCAAAGAACTCCTTGAGATTGATTCTGTTTACAAAGTCTCGCCACTCAGAGTTCCTCAGACCGCTTAGCCGCCCTTATGCTGGATTTCACTCTCCTGGCTAGCCTCCGGTATTCGTCAAAGTCACCCGAGATCTTCGATTGCCGGTACACAGTTCTCTTCTTCCTAAGCAGTTGGCCGATTTCTCGATTAAATCACTTTGGTTGAACAGAAGACCGACGGGGACATTCCAGAGGGATGAAACGCGATTGAAGACTCATGAATGTGGTTTGGAAACTGTCCCACGAGTTTTCAACAACATTGCACACTTCTAGCCTCGCGTCAGTCAGTCCTGCACGAAGACCTGCAAAGTCTGCTCTTTTCAAATCGAGTTTCCTCGATTTACTATTTGCAGGCCCTGCATTGGGAACTTTGACTACAAATCGAATTAGTCGGTGGTCACTGCCACTGAGCTCTTCGCCAACAGAAAGGTCCTCAACGATGTCATCCTCAGAGGGGAAAACCAAGTCGAGGATATTGTCTCCTCTCGTTGGCTCTCTCACCCATTGAGTCAGGAACTCGTTGTTCGCGAACTCCAGGAGTAGTGCGTTCTCGCCACAGGGTTCTCTGGTTTTCCAGTCAACTTGTGTATTGAAATCCCCCTTGACGATACACACTCTGTCTTCGACAAGTTATCCTAGTAGCTGGTACAGATCTCTGTCCTTTTCAATGAGTTGGGCAGGAGATCTATGAAGCACCAGAGTCCTGTATTTGGCAGGACCTATCTCTAGGTCAATACCAAGTAGTTCATGGTCGGATACGACGTTGCAATCCGTCGAGTTGAGAGTATTCTTGACATACAACATCACACCGCCACCCTCTCTGGCTGGCCTATCTTTCAGGAAGAGCTGGTAACCGGGAATCGTGAATTCACCTTCAAAATCTCGGCTTGAGGTTTTTATCCACGACTCCATTATGGCCACCATCTTAGGTTCCTCTGTTGCTACGAGGCCACGGAGCTCAAAAAACTTATTCCTGATTGACCTCGCATTGAACAGAACTTTGAGGGAGTCCCCTAGTGTAGGACTCCCTACGCTCTTCCGTTTCCTGGCTTCTCTGTTTTCGTGGTCACACCCTTTTTGACGATCTCCGAGAAGGTCGTTCCAGGAGTGACACGGGCGTGCTGGCGCACGTCCGCTTTCGCTCTGTTTTGAATGCTTCTTTGGGTGCGTTCCACGACATATTGAATTAGGTTGGCGAGAAAGGCCTTCCCTTTAAAGAAGAGATGTACCCCGTCCCTTTGGTAGTAGTCGTCTCTACCGATAAAGGTACGATAGGGGTTCCATGAAGAAGACTCCTTCTGCCGTGCAGAGATGCGCCAACCTTCTGTTAACTGTGACGTTTTTCTCGTGAGTGGTTCGGGATGGACCTCTTCTCGGAAGCATCCCAACCACCACACGTTTGCGGGTTTTAAGCCCTATGTCATCCACGGCTCCCAATACCGTTTGGATGGTCTTACCACTGAGGCCAACCTTACCCCCTCTGAGGTAGAGGTCGTTGCCGCTCACCATCAGAGCAACAACAGAATTCTCAGAAATCTGAGCTTTCTCTGCCTCTATTCTGATGTTGTGGTTACCCCGTCCTGACAGGCAGCTTACCTTCACGCTAGTGCGAAGGCGGGCCGTTAGCAGCGGCTGCAGATCCCGTGTTTGCGAATCACCAATGAGGGTGACCTTCGGACACTTGGTCTCTGAAGATGGGGTCTTCCCTTGTGGAAGAGGCTTCCCCTTTTCCTCTTTACTCTCCACATTCTTATCTTTCTTTTTCTTCTTTTTTATCTGTTTTTCTTCTATTTTTGGTTCTACTTTTGTTTCAACTTTATTCTTTTTCTTTTTTTCTTCGTTTTTACTTTCTTCTTTTTCTCTTTTTCTCTCGCCTCAGCTAGCTTAGCCTCAGATGATGCCGGAATCTCCGCTTGGGTACCAGGGGATTCCGAAACGTTAGTGAGCGGCGCCTCTTCTAGGCATCGAATCTGAGCTGCGTTAAGGGCTTCGAGTTTCTCCCACTTTCTTTCAAGGATTTTAGCTCTCTCCTCTGAGGCTCTATAGAGGTCTTTTAATTTCTCCACCTCTCGCGTCAATATGCAAGTAGTGCAGATACTTTCAGGGCTGCATTTTGAGTAGCAGCCCTCCGGAAAGTCAACGCACCACTTTTCTAACGGGCATGTTGCACAGTTGTGTTTTAGACGAACATGTCCTTTTTTGCTTGTCATTTTGAGTGCTTTCTCTCTCTCAGAAAACTCGTGACCAATCAATGATAAAAAGGGGGGTTGGTGAGTTCTCCCCGCGTGAGTCGCTCCCGCCTATCCATCGGAGAGGTTTCGAATCTTTCAGAAGGCACGCTCCATGTGCTGCTGCCCGTCCGACCGAGTCGTCAAACCTTGGCGTGCTGTGGCTCCCAACCAAGCAGCACGGACGGACCCGAAGGGGCCATCGATTTCTCACCAGGTGAACAACGGAGCACGCCCCTTACTAAACTCCTACTAGTTCCCTTCACGACGGCCAGGATCTCGGAGTAGCTTTCAATAGATATCCCAAGACACCAAGAGACTCGACCCAAGGCTTTTTATTGGCCTAGCAACCAACCTGGGAACAAAGGGCCGTCACCTCGGACCGATGCTACCAGAGGCACCCGTCAACGGGCACTGGGAACGGTCAATAATTACGCGCCAGGGAAGGGGTTAACGGGGCACTACTCTCATCTCATTCATCGTGCCCCAACGCCTAGGACACCTCTAGTCCTAGTCTCTCGCAACCAGTGTTCGTCGATTGGTGTTATTTATAGAGGTTCCAAAGCCTCTCTTCTGACGCGTGAGGTAGCTGCCAGGTCCTTATATGTAGATAGAGGGAAAAAAGGGAAAAAGTTAAATGATATGAGTCTGCTTTTTTTGTTGTTTTTTTCTTTTTGTATAGGTATGAAAGATAGGATAAAAGTAGAAAGGAGAAGGATAAAGTAGAAAAAGAAAGGAATGACGCACATAGTCTGGATCCTCGTTTCCGACCAAATCGAAAAGGAAAGCCCTACAGGGGTACCCAGAAGAGGTAGCCCCGCCGACATAGCTCGAAAAGTCAAAAGTACACACAAGCTCTCTTACCGCGACAAGAGGGCGTCACCTCTCCCTCTACTTTCTTTGAGAGAGAGAGAGAGAGGGGTTGAAAGAGGAGGATTGAGATAGGAGGAGAGGTGGGGAGATGAGAGAAAGAGATGATGAGGAAGGAGGAGAGATTGGGGGTTATATAAGAAGAGAGAGATAGGGCGATATAAAGGAGAGAGGGGGTTGAAAGAGTATGAAGAAGAGAAGAGGAGAGAAAAGTTGTGAGAGAGCAGTAGAGAGAGCGGGATAGAGGAGAGTTAAAAGGAGTTACAAGGCAAGAAAGTACCCTAGGAGACCTTACGGTCCATTCAAAGAAGGTACCTTTGGACTCGCAATCGAGCGGGCACATGGCTGCTCAATTGTTTTGCGTCCCTAAACGGCCACTTTTTAAACCTATGTCTAGTCTTGACCTGAACTGGTCAACAGATTCACTGTTGACAACTTCCACTGGAAGTGCGTTCCACTTACTGCAGATACTGTAGGGGAAAATATTTCCATACAGATTGCGGTTGTAACGCTTCAGTTCAAGTTTGAAGCCGTGATTGCGCGTTCTGTTCTCACTCAGTGTGAAAATATCCCGGTAGTCAACATTGTCGAACCCTCGAAGTATTTTGAAAACTTCGATGAGCTGACCACACAGTCTACGGGTTTCCAACGAGAACAGATCTAATTTCCTTAGTCTATCCTCATAACTTTTATGTTGGATAGAGGGAATCAGTTTGGTTGCCCTAGCTTGTACGCGTTCCAACCTTGCGATGTCCTTTCGAAACGAAGGACTCCAAAATTGTACGGCATACTCCAGGTGCGGCCGAACGAGGGAGTTGTACAGACAAAGTACTATCTCCTTGTTACGGTATCCAAACTGGCGCTTTATGTAGACTAACATCGTTTGGGCTTTCTTCTGTGCCTCGATGCACTGTTTCGAGAACTTGAGGTCGCTAGTGATAGTTAAACCCAAGTCCTTCTCACTGTCGGTGGATTCAATAGCAGTGTC
Source organism: Ceratothoa steindachneri (assembly GCA_963969495.1). Lineage (NCBI taxonomy): Eukaryota > Metazoa > Arthropoda > Malacostraca > Isopoda > Cymothoidae > Ceratothoa > Ceratothoa steindachneri. Next base: position 83,421,473 of record OZ018317.1, on the reverse strand, counting down.
CTTAAGGATATACTGAGATTGGGGGTTTCTGTGGCCGATATGCATCACTTTGCATTTCCCCACGTTGAAAGGCATTTGCCACGTGTCCTACCACTATCCAATCGTTTGAAGGTCCTCTTGGAGGCGGGCAGTGTTCCCCTCCTTTGCCACATTGATACCAAGCTTGGTGTCGTCGGCAAATTTGGAGATTTTGGCAACCATGTCTCCGTCCATGTCGTTGACCTAGAGAGGTATATATATATATATATATATATATATATATATATATATATATATATATATATATATATATATATACGGAGAGAGATTGGATGAGAAAGGAGGAGAAAGGGAGGGTCAGTGGTGAGGAAAAATCGTGAAAGAGGAAGAGAAATATCGTGAGACAGGGGGAGGGTAAGAGAAAACAAAAGGGAAGAGAGAAATAATGAGAGGAAAGAGATAAGGTGATAAGAGGATAGAGGGTGAAAGAGGGAAGAGAGGGTGATAGGGAGTGATTGTGAGGGGGGAAGAGAAAAGGGGCAAGAAACGGGAGGGAGAGTGGAGAGAGAGCTTGATTGAGATGAAAGAGAGGGTGAGAGAAGAGATAGAGAGGGTAAGAAAGGAGGAGAGATAAATGATAAGAATGTAGGAGATATAGGAGGAATGAGAGAGAGAGAGCGCGCAGTGAGGGAAGGTTATAGAGAAAAGAGAAGGTGAGAGGTGAGGGAAGAGAGAAAGGATGAGAGAGACGTTGAGAGGGAGAGGATGAAAGTGTGTGTGTGAGAGAGAGAGACCGAAAGCAGGAGAGGAAGATGGTAAGAGTGAGAGAGCGAGAGCGAGAGGGACAGGGGGGGGGAAGAGAGGTCGATAGGGCAAGAGAGACAGGGCGAGAAAGAGGAGGAGTGAGAGAGAGAAGATGAGAGATAAGAGGATGAGAGAGATGGTAAGAGAGAGAGAGAGAGAAAGAGAGAGAGAGAGAGAGAGAGAGAGAGAGAGAGGGTGTCAACTGCCACCAAGGCAATGCGTAGCCGCAATTAAATTTCAGCCTAATACTAGGCTATGTGAAAATAAAAAACACTAATAAAAACAACAAAAATTCCAAAACAAATTAAAAAAATCAACAAAAGCAAACAAGAAGAAAGCAAGCTCCAGCGTTTGAGGGTGGGAGGGGCTGCCCCCCAGCACAGTATAATACGATACAGACTACAGCGTCAAACATAATGGAGGAAGCTAATCTCCTCCAAAGATTCAAATTAGTCCACAATTCTTTGTGCACCAACCAGTCCCAGGTACAAGGGAGAAGCGGTAGCGACCACACTCGGACAGGTACCGGGTTAAGTAACGTGCGTGGAGATCACTCAGACTTGGACATTCAACAAGAATGTCCCGAACAGGCTGGTGGACAAAGCAGTCGTCATAATAAGGTGAAGGCGAGCGCTCCATCAAATGGCAGTGCGTCCCTCGAGTCTCTCCAATATTAAGACGGCAGAAAGGAACCTGAAGCCGTCTTGGCATTAGGTGGTTGGTTCATGGAAACAGCCGCGGCGCAATGACACGTAATTTAAAATTCTCTTCCACCGTCTCCCATTTTCTTTGCCAGACAAGCCGGAAGATAGCGCTAATTACTGCGAAATAGCGAAACCCTAGTCTGGTCGCCCAGTTATCGTGAACTTTTTGGCGCTCATTCCCTGCAATTTTCGAATGTCCAGGAGCCCAGCAGAAGATAATTTCGACATCTGTCTGCCTTGCGGCAACCATGGCGTGACGGGTAGCGTGAACTAGGAAATGTAAATATTTTAATGGATCGAGAGCACTCAGGTGCTTTGTGATTGACTAAAGATCACAATCTAGTCTCCCAAGCGGTCAAGTAACGTTATCTTACGTACCGAGCGGTGTATTGCAACCACATCGGTCATGAATACAAAGGCAGCGCCTGGAAGAGCCTTGCTGACTTCAAACATAAAGGGAGAGAGTGAGAAGGAGAGAGTTAGGGTCTCTTGGGACTCGGAGCCATTCGTATACACTGGCACGGTTCCACCATGACACCAGGTGTGCCCAAAAAGGCCGAGCGCAATACTCCCGGTGTTGTAGAAGCTTTAGGAGCAGAGGGGTGGAGACAAATAGTTAAAGGTGGTACCATCCAGGGTGGTGTCCTGGGCAGGACCAAGGTCGCCACCGGCCCGAGAGTTACACCTAGCTCTCGAATGTGTTTCCTAGCCCTAAACACAAAGAGCTTAGGGTATTAGTAGCGTCTCTCCGCTGCATAGGCACAGTCAAGAGAGGCTGCGGGCTGCAAATGCATTGAGAGCTGTTGGTGACTGAGGGAAGCGCCTGGTTCGCGCGTACAGGCGAATAGTGAACTGTGCATGGCGTAGAGTGTGTGTTATCTCCTTAAAATTGCCCTGTAGGCAATCAATGGGGGGCGTGCGGAAGGCACCGGTTGCCTGGCGGAGTCCGGTGTGGTGATTGAGTCAACCTTCCCCAATACACGTTTGGCTGCAGATACATTAAACTCGCATCCGTAGTAAAGCTTCGAACGAACAAAGGATCGATAAAAAAGCAAAGCAGTAGCCCTACCAACACCCAAGGTGCTGAACAACACGGAACGAATAATGTCCACGGCGCGGAACCAGAGTTCTTAATGCTACGAATATGAGCATGCCAGGTAAGGCGTTTGTCGAAACCAAGAACAAGGAAATTGTGCGAATCCAATACTTACAGTCGAATCCAGGTTAGGAAAAAGTCCGGGCCTGGGTGAATCTGTAGATGGCGACAGAAGTGCACAAACTTAGTCCTGTTTCAAGAAAACCCGAAACATTTGCGCTTCGGAATAGCAAGAGATGCTGTTACCGTCCTGTTCGGAATCGATGCTCCAGAGTTGGCATCTGGGCCGCACTAAAAGCTATCGAAAGTTCGTTCACGTAGAGCGTATGAAGAACTTAGAAATAAGACTTGGGAGGCGTCCCCTCGCCTTCATCGTGTAGAGAGTCTCTTTGATACTGTATCACCATGTGGTATCATAGGCCTTCTCCAGATCGAAAAAAACGCAATATAGTGCTGCTTACAAAGAAAGGCCTCACAGACAGCATTTTTCAGTCCGAGCAGAGCATCCGACGTGCAGTGGAACTTGCGAAAGTCGCACTATGGCTAGGATAGGTGGCATTCGCTTTCCAGGAAAAATGCTAGTCTAACATTACCAATTTCTCCATCAACTTGTACACGCATGAGGTTAGAGAGATTGGGTGGAAACGGCCGGGATAGACTGATCTCTCCCCGGTTAGTAAAAAGTGAGCACAGAAGCCATTCTCCAAGAGTCAAGGAAGATACCATCTCTGCAGATCCTGTTGAACAAAACTAACAGAAAGGACATGCTTCGTTCACCCATGTGTCGAAGCACATAGGTCTAGGCGTGGTGTGTGCCCACGAACCGAGATCGGAACGCAACTCACTTAATGTCATTGAAGGGTCCTCCACCGCTTGAAGTAAAGTCCAGTCGGCTGCCTTCAGCGCTATCAGGACGTGTAGTGAATGCTGTAGTAGCATTATCTCGGCTAGAAAATGTGTAATAAGCTGTCGCAAACGACTCCGCCACCCACGCGGGATCCGAGATTGTAGTCACATTCTCCTGGACAACTAGAGGGGCTCCTGTTTAGAACTTACCTCGAATCCTTTTGATTCACTTCTACATCTCTGCTAGAGGGGCCTGCCCACTAAGAAAGGGTGGGGAGAGGGGGGGGGATTCTAAGACGGCAGCAATCCAGAAATATTTGATGAGGATCACTACCATTAAGGTCATCGACTACCTCCGACCCAAAATCAGTCTGTGGATCCGGATAGATCAAGCGGTTCGCTAGCAGTGACACCTATATCTATCAGGTCGACAAGGACCTGCTCACTGTGATTGATCTAGTAGTCTCCCCAGATAGGGTTACCGTTCAAATCCTCGAGCATTAAAAATGGTCTGGGCAACTGTGCCGCGACGCAGCTGAAGTCCCCAGCGTCGAAGAGGGCAGACGGTGGAATGTCCGCAGTAATAACAGTATAACTCCTATCGAGGTATAGCTTCAATGCTACTCTCTAAAAGCGTATTTATAGTAAATAGAAGAACGTAGACATCCTTTCAGGTGTAAATGGCATATCCTTTTGCCCGGCTCCAATCCCGTGGTGGTGACGTCGAAAAACACTTATACCCCGGGAGGGTAAGCAGGGGTATGGGCTCAGCATGGTCTCCTGCCAAAAGCTCACTAAAGCAGAACGGAAGAGAAGAGCCTCCATATCTCCTCCCAGTTGGCACGGAGTCCGCGGCATATAAGGGATATGTCCTACAGAACTAGCTCGTAGGAGATGCGGGATCCCTTTTCGAAGAGAAAACTATCTTTGGAATGTTGTACGCATCCCAGAGGCAGAACTCCGGGCGCTGTTGGCCGGAAAAAAAGCGCTAAAGGCGCAGTCGCCTTCGAAGACTTATCGGAGGAGGTTGGGCTCGTTATGTCAGTCTTTTCTCCCTTCCGACTAGAAACCTTCAGGGAGAGGGGCGGCTTCGGAGGCTATGATAACTCCTTTGTAGGATCCAGCCTCTCCGAGCCACCCAGCCAAGCCTTGTTTGGGAACGTAGGTGCCGAAGCTCCTTTGATACTGTCCTCCATTCGGGGAACAAGTTTAGGAGTTCCGTAAGACTCCCTCACCACCACCTTCAGGAATGTTGCCTCCTGTGAGTCTAACGATACGACTCGGTGGAAGCCTTTCGGGTGAAACTTTAGAAAACCTACGCCGTGTTTTTTGTAGTAAAAACAATACTAATGGTGCTTTTAGGCAATCTAGTGGTCAGTTGCGTTTTCGGTTGGGCGCGGAAAGCTTCTAAGATACTAAACACTGAATACGACTCTATTTGAAGTGATACTATCTTAAAAATAACTGCTTTCCGTGCGAAAACGAAGCCTTCAATGACGAGTAAAATGACCCAAAACACTATTAGTACCGTTGTTACGTACTTACTATTTATTTATAAATTATTCGTATATGCGTTTGGTTACTATGGCCATTATCGAGCAGCGCTACGGGTTGCCATTATGAGTGGGGCAGAGCCTCCCATGCCCTCCGTATACCCATCCGCTTGCTCCGTTCGTGCCTCAGGAACAAGTAGTAAAACGAAACCTTATCTCAACACCTAGTTGTATTAACAATTTGAAAGCCTGGCATTATGTTCGAATCCAAAAATGAGGATATAATTTCAACAAAAGTATATTAAATTTACTGAGGAATTATGAGAAGTCTTATTAAAAATTGAAATACGCAAAAAACACGACTCCATTAAGAACGAGGAAAGAGAAGGAATAACGAAGGAAAAATTTAGATCGAGTTTCTTATTATGTACATGTTCGGAAAGGAATTGGACAAAGAAGAGGAAATATTTCCTCACTCTAAAAGATTAAGTTTTGGCATACATGTTCATCTGAAGCAATATTGGAACCTTCAAACAGAGGAGCACAGGGAGAGGGTTGCGTGAAATATTATTCCAGTTGCCTAATAAGGAGCCTATTAGCAGGTTGAAGGGTCAAATGGGGTGTAATAAACAATTTCATCCTGAGAACGCCTTAAAATTTACCGCGAGTAATTCAAATTTTGAAAGGTCCCTGGTTGCAACCAGGAGCGGTTGGAAATCGGTCCACCCTATATGGAAGTCCCACTTCCTCTACAGGACCTATTTCTACGTGATTAGGGAGCTAAAACGTTAACAGGATTGGGGATGGGGTAGATATTGCAATGTACAGCGTGGTCTTAAATTCAGAGGAGAATTCAAACACACAAGGCGGCCCTAAACTTCTTGTATAATTTAAATATATTTGAATTACCCGTCCTTTAGGACCGCCCTATATATTTCGCACACATACAGACACACGACGATTTTTTAAAAACCAAGACATGAAGACACTGATCCCCTCTCCCCCTTTGACCTATTCGTCGAGAAGAATCCCTCTTCGCTACGCACGCCAGTAATAACTAAAGCTTCCGCATTTACGATCTTCATTAAATGGCGGTGTTCTTTTCCCCTTGACATAAGGATTCGTCACAATGACTAGCGGGTTCGATTACCAATGGTGCCCTCTGGAGGTTTATCAGAGTTTTATTAGGAACCAGACACAGCTCGAGATTGCAACCAATGGGTTATCGATGGTCTCGAGACCCCCTTTCTGGTCTCAGAAACTGCCTGGTCTCTCTCCCTCATTATTTTCCATTGTGTGTAATCGACTCAATTCAATTTTATGCCATTGGAAGAGATGCGCACGCTTTGTACCGAGCGCTCCAAGTAGTTTACCTAAGTATTAATTGAAAAAAAAATGAATTTCAACATTTGGACTCTAGAAGATGATATACTCAGTTTTTAGTAGAAGTTGGGATAGTGGAAGATATAGTAGGTGGAAATTAATGCGGGGAGGGAGGGGTATTTTGCCCTAGTAGGGAGGGCATCGCTTTATTTTTTATTTATTTTTTACTTTTGCTTTTATTGTTTGTTTGAACTTTTAATCCTATGTTTGTGTAATTTCATGAGCTTTAGTGTTCTTCTTACAGCGAGCAAGTATGACACTCACCCGCCAATCCCCTCTTGGCGCCACTCCCAAAGACTCGTTCATTTCGGTTCTTGTTCACTCGCTCTCTCGGCAAGGAAGAAAGACACGCCCCTCTCTATGAGCGCACACCTAGAAAGCCCAACGCAACCTTAATCAATAACACGAAGAATGAAGTAAAGTCATTCTGACCTTCCACAAAGAGGAGAAATTCGGTCGCGCCATTGAGGAGTCAGTGAGAACTAGGGCGATGGCAGAAATATTAAATTGGACGAAAATATAACTATCCAAAGTTGAAATGAGGGAGGGGAGAAGGCTGAGAAGGGAAAGATCAGATAACATGTATGATCTTCTCCTTAAATTAAGTAAAAATAAAATACATCAAACCTCAAGATTATTTCCCGCTCAGGAAGAGGAGAATTAAAAACTTGCCATTTTGAGGAATCTGGCAACCAAAGCTACACTCGGAACTGATTTCGAGTCATTCATGAATTTGCACACGGAAAGAATGAATGCAATGATATAAAGAAATTATAAGTAAAATTCACGTATATATATATATATATATATATATATATATATATATATATATATATATATATATATATATATATATATATATATATATATTCGCAAAATATAATGGAATAATTACTTAATATTTAAATTTGAAAACGATTTAATGAAATAAATTCGCATTGTATTTTAAGATATGGATATAAATGCGATCATATCGATCTGAAAACCTAAGTAGTTGAAGAAATAAGTCATATAGAATTAATTAATATTGCTTTAGAGTTGCCTGTAGAGTGGACGACCCCCCCCCCCCCCCAACTGAAGGTGGCGGGGTAAGTTTATATTTCACATTGGGAACAGTGAATGTGTAGGGTTTGAGTCAGTTATGGTACTCTCTTTCTAGTTTTGCAGGCTGGGTTTAAGTGATCATCAGCTTCCTTACGGGATGAAGGAAATATATATATTTATATCTGGATTCTTTATTCCTGTATATTATAGCCGGAATAAGCTTTTAAAATGGTGAACAAGGAATATAAATTCTTCTTAAAATAACAATAAATTTTCAGATTCTGACTGATTTTTATGATTATGATTACGTTAAGGTGGGTGCATGTAAGGGAGGACGATAGGGTGTGTGGGTAGATAGAGAAAATAGACAAGCGGCGAAAAGAGAACGAAGTGTGGTAGGGTGCAAAGAGATGCCTAGGCCCTGGTGATCAGACCTATCACTTTTATTATTTTTTTGGTAGCGTGTATTCTTTGTTGTTTCTGTAGATTTTTTATAATTATAAATAATTATTTATGGCGTTCGAGCCATTTGTCTTAATAATTTTTAGTTTATTTTTGTGTATGTGTATGTTATGGGACCACAATCTCTGGTCCAGTGTGGGTGGCGGAGTCGATCGCGAAAGCTTATTCTACATTTTCTAGCCGAAATAATGCTACTACAGCATTCACTACACGCCCTGATAGTGCTGAAGGCAGCCGACTGGACTTTACTTCGAGCGGTGGAGGACCCTTCAATGACATTAAGTGAGTTGCGTTCCGATCTCGGCTCGTGGGCACACACCACGCCTAGACCCATGTGCTTCGACACATGGGTGAACGAAGCATGTCCTTTCTGTTAGTTTTGTTCAACAGGATCTGCAGAGATGGTATCTTCCTTGACTCTTGGAGAATGGCTTCTGTGCTCACTTTTTACTAACCGGGGAGAGATCAGTCTATCCCGGCCGTTTCCACCCAATCTCTCTAACCTCATGCGTGCACAAGTTGACGGAGAAATTGGTGATGTTAGACTAGCATTTTTCCTGGAAAGCGAATGCCACCTATCCTAGCCATAGTGCGACTTTCGCAAGTTCCACTGCACGTCGGATGCTCTGCTCGGCCTTTCTTTGTAAACAGCACTATATCGCGGTGTTTTTTGATCTAGAAAAGGCCTATGATACCGCATGGCGATACGGTATCAAAGAGACTCTACACACGATGGAGGCGAGGGGACGCCTTCCAAGTCTTATTTCTAAGTTCTTCCTACGCTCTACGTGAACGAACTTTCGATAGCTTTTAGTGCGGCCCAGATGCCAACTCTGGAGCATCGATTCCAAACAGGCATGTAACAGCATCTCTTGCTATTCCGAAGCACAAATGTTTCGAGGTTCCTTGAAACAGGACTAAGTTTGTGCACTTCTGTCGCCATCTACAGATTCACCCAGGTCCGGACTTTTTCCTAACCTGGACTCTACTGTAAGTATTGGATTCGCACAGTTTCCTTGTTCTTGGTTTCGACAGACGCCTTACCTGGCATGCTCATATTCCTAGCCTTAAGAACTCTTGTTCTGCGCCATGGACATTATTCGTTCCGTGTCGTTCAGCACCTTGGGTGTTGGTAGAGCTACTGCTTTGCTTTTTTATCGATCCTTTGTTCGTTCGAAGCTTTACTACGGATGCGAGTTTAATGTATCTGCAGCCAAACGTGTATTGCGGAAGGTTGACTCAATCACCACACCGGACTCCGCCAGGGGACCGGTGCCTTCCGCATGCCCCTCATTGATAGCCAACTGGGCAATTCTGGGGAGATAACACACACTCTACGCCATGCACAGTTCACTATTCGCCAGTACGCGCGAACCAGGCGCTTCCCTCAGTCACCAACAGCTCTCAATGCATTTGCAGCCCGCAGCCTCTCTTGACTGTGCCTATGCAGCGGAGAGACGCTACTAATACCCTAAGCTCTTTGTGTTTAGGGCTAGGAAACACATTCGAGAGCTAGGTGTAACTCTCGGGCCGGTGGCGACCTTGGTCCTGCCCAGGACACCACCCTGGATGGTACCACCTTTAACTATTTGTCTCCACCCCTCTGCTCCTAAAGCTTCTACAACACCGGGAGTATTGCGCTCGGCCTTTTTGGGCACACCTGGTGTCATGGTGGAACCGTGCCAGTGTATACGGATGGCTCCGAGTCCCAAGAGACCCTAACTCTCTCCTTCTCACCCTCTCCCTTTATGTTTGAAGTCAGCAAGGCTCTTCCAGGCGCTGCCTTTGTATTCATGACCCAGGTGGTTGCAATACACCGCTCGGTACGTAAGATAACGTTACTTGACCGCTTGGGAGACTAGATTGTGATCTTTAGTCAATCACAAAGCACCTGAGTGCTCTCGATCCATTAAAATATTTACATTTCCTAGTTCACGCTACCCGTCACGCCATGGTTGCCGCAAGGCAGACAGATGTCGAAATTATCTTCTGCTGGGCTCCTGGACATTCGAAAATTGCAGGGAATGAGCGCCAAAAAGTTCAGGATAACTGGGCGACCAGACTAGGGTTTCGCTATTTCGCAGTAATTAGCGCTATCTTCCGGCTTGTCTGGCAAAGAAAATGGGAGACGGTGGAAGAGAATTTTAAATTACGTGTCATTGCGCCGCGGCTGTTTCCATGAACCAACCACCTAATGCCAAGACGGCTTCAGGTTCCTTTCTGCCGTCTTAATATTGGAGAGACTCGAGGGACGCACTGCCATTTGATGAAGCGCTCGCCTTCACCTTATTGTGACGACTGCTTTGTCCACCAGCCTGTTTGGGACATTCTAGTTGAATGTCCAAGTCTGGGTGATCTCCACGCACGTTACCTGACCCGGTACCTGTCTGAGCGTGGTCGCTACCGCTTTTCCCTTGTACTTGAACCTGGTTGGTGTACAAAGAATTGTGGACTAATTTGAATCTTTGGAGGAGATTAGCTTCCTCCATTTTGTTTGACGCTGTAGTCTGTATCGTATGATACTGTGCTGGGGGGCAGCCCCCCCACCCTCTAACGCCGGAGCTTGCTTTCTTCTTGTTTGCTTTTGTTGATTTTTTTTAATTTGTTTCGGAATTTTTGTTGTTTTTATTTTTGTTTTTTATTTTCACATAGCCTAGTATTAGGCTGAAATTTAATTGCGGCTACGCATTGCCTTGGTGGCAGTTGACACCCTCTTACCATCTCTCTCATCCTCTTATCTCTCATCTCCTCTCTCTCTTGCCCTATCGACCTCTCTTTCCCCTCCGCCCTCTCGCTCTCGCTCTCGCTCTCTCACTCTTATCATCTTCCTCTCCTGCTTTCGGTCTCTCTCTCTCTCACACACACACTTTCATCTTCTCATTCTCAACGTCTCTCTCCCCTCACCTCTCACCTTCTCTCTCCTCTATAACCTTCCCTCACTGCTCTCTCTCTCTCTCTCATTCCTCCTATCTCTCCACTACATTCTTATAATTTATCTCTCCTCCTTTCTTACCCTCTCTATCTCCTCTCTCACCCTCTCTCTCATTCCAATCAAGCTCTCTCTCCTCTCTCCCTCCCGTTTCTCACCCCTTCTCTCTTACGCCTTCACAATCACTCCTCATCACTCTCTCTCTTTATATATATATATATATATATATATATATATATATATATATATATATATATATATATATATATATATATATATACCTCTCTATGTCAATGACATGGGCGAAGACATGGTTGCCAAAATCTCCAAATTTGCCGACGACACCAAGCTTGGTATCAATGTGGCAAAGGAGGGGAACACTGCCCGCCTCCAAGAGGACCTTCAAACGATTGGGGAGTGGTTGGACACGTGGCAAATGCCTTTCAACGTCAACAAATGCAAAGTAATGCATATCAGCCACCGAAACCCCCAATCTCAGTACATCCTTAAGGGCACTGCTCTTGAATCGAGTGACACTGAGAAGAACTTGGGTTTAACTATCACTAGCGACCTCAAGTTCTCGAAACAGTGCATTGAGGCAGAGAAGAAAGCCCAAAGGATGTTAGTCTACATAAAGCGCCAGTTTGGATACCGTAACAAGGAGATAGTACTTTGTCTGTACAACTCCCTCGTTCGGCCGCACCTGGAGTATGCCGTACAATTTTGGAGTCTTTCGTTTCGAAAGGATATCGCAAGGTTGGAACGCGTACAAGCTAGGGCAACCAAGCTGATTCCCTCAATCCGAAATAAAGGTTATGAAGATATACTAAGGGAATTAGATCTGTTCTCGCTGGAAACCGTAGACTGCGTGGTCATCTCATCGAAGTTTTCAAAATACTTCGAGGGTTCGACAATGTTGACTACCGGGATATTTTCACACTGAGTGAGAACAGAACGCGCAATCACGGATTCAAACTTAAACTGAAGCGTTACAACCGCAATCTGTGAGGAAATTTTTTCCCCTACAGTATCGGCAGTAAGTGGAACGCACTTCCAGTGGAAGTTGTCAACAGTGAATCTGTTGACCAGTTCAAGTCAAGACTAGACAAAGTCTTGAAAAGTGGCCGCTTAGGGACGCAAAACAATTGAGCAGCCATGTGCCCGCTCGATTGCAAGTCCAATGGTACCCTCTTTGAATGGATCGTAAGGTCTTCTAGGGTACTTTCTTTCCTCGTAACTCCTTGTAACTCTCCTCTATTCCCCTCTCTCTACTGCTCTCTCACAACTTTTCTCTCCTCTTCTCTTCTTCATACTCTTTCAACCCCCTCTCTCCTTTATATCGCTCTATCTCTCTCTTATATAACCCCCTCTCTCTCCTCCTTTCTCACCATCTCTCACTCTCTCTCATCTCCCCACCTCTCCTCCTTTCTCAATCCTTCTCTTTCAACCCCTCTCTCTCTCTCTCCTACTTTCTCCCCCTCTCCGCCTCATTTCGCACCCTCTCTCTCTCTCTCTCCTCCTTTCTCACTCTCCCTTTCTCACCCCTTCTCACACCCATAGTATCTTTCCCTATTGTGTCCTTATCACCTTTTCGTCCCAGTAAGCCACTAATACCATGGCTTTATAACGGGTTCAAACTCCCTCAAACAGCCTTTGTCAGAGTTTTCGTCCGGCTCCGAATGACCGCTCAAAGCCTCTTTTCATCGACCCGACGACGCCTCTGAAACAGATGAGCCATGTCCTTTTTCGAGAGGACTTCTGGCGACAGGAAGTGAATGGAAATTCTATTTAATGATTTTCTAGATGATTTCAAATTTTTAAACCTCACTGGAATAGATATTTTTACCAGATAAGATACAAATGGTCATTTAAAGAGTCCAAAAATGTCAAGGTATCAGTTGAAAAATATTTCAAATTTGTAATTAATAAAGTATTCGATAACAACAATGAAATAGATGAATAGGGACTAGAGCATGCATGAAATTTGAATTTGTCTGAATCAATTAACGGTTAATGAAATCGAAAATGCATTAAAATACTGGGTTTTGCAAAAGTTCTGTTACGCTCGTTTGTTTTTTTTTTAATTTCGAGAGGTTTACGTGTGTGATAGAAAAAGTTCCGCCAAACAAACTTAATGTTTTACTTTAACAGCAAGTGTCATTAAAACGTCTTTTCCATTGTGTGTCGAGAGGGAAGTGAAAAAAATCGAGATCTCTGCTCTCCTGCGTGCACCCCACAACAGTCCAACACTGCCAATCAGGTCAACGTCAGCCGATGACCGTCCACAGAGTCGCGGAGAGGCTCAAGAATGGGCAAGAACTCAAAGATAGACCTCGTCCAGGCCAGATAGATCTCAAGTTGTCAACCGTTTGTGTGTGAGATTGGCTTTCGAAAGTGCCCCGAAACTCAAAATGACTGCTCTCAGGAAGAAAAGAATATCTGTGGCCACAGTGCCCTGGGCCTTCAAGAAGGGATGGGGGCAGCAAGAGCTTTAGGTGCGTGGAAAGTCCTCTACTCACAACGTCGGGAGTGCTGTCGTCGCCTTCTCAACGAATTGGAGATTCGTGGCAATCGAATTCTCATTGTTTAGGATGACAAAACCTTCAGGGTCGAACCTTTCATCAACAAGCAGAATGACCGCGTGGTAAGCTTCGGCCCGAACATCTCTTAGATCCGCTACGTGACCAAGATTAAGCACCCCACCTCGGTGATGATGCTCAGCGTCATAGTTTCGAATGGCGAGAAGATGCCGCCGGTGTAGTTCGGGGCCGGTTACAGGCTCACCGCGGCTAATTATAGGGACATCTTGTCCACACAAAAGTCCTTCCTTAGGTGAGAAAAATAAAGAAAGAGGCGGACTAAATCTTTACTCAGGGCGGTACCCCGGCCTACAGAGCCAAAACTGTGCAAGAGTGATTGGTGTCGAACATGACCTTCTGGTCGAAGGAATTTTGTCTGCCACAGTCGCCCGACCTCAATTCCCTCGGCTACAACGAGGTGGCGCATACTCGAAGGTAAAGCCTGCAAGGTCCACCACGGCAACGTCGAGGGGCTGAAGTCCTTCCTTAACCGCATGTGGGCCAGCATAAGAAAGGACTTCGTGCGCAACGTGTGCGCGGCTTTCAGGTCTCGCCTGGAGTGTGTGCTCGCCGAAGAGAGCGACCGCATTGATTAATACATCCTAAAATTTAACGCATATTTATATGATAAACAATAAAAACATGTCTAAATGCAAAAAAATGATCGTTGTGTCCTTTGTTAAAAAAGTGGTAACGAGTGTAACAGGATTTTGCAATACCCGGTGGTTCAAAAAGTGGAAGGCATTTGGAATAACAGCAGAAATGGCTGTAATCAGATCAAATTTATCCAGCATATGAATGAAGAAGTAATCCCAAGTAAATAGTAATTAGGAACTATAAATAAATAAACAAAAATAGGCGATCTACGCGAGTGCAGAATTTGAAAATAAATGCTATTGAAACAAATTGTATTAAAAATATCAGGTTGGAACGAAAGAAATGTATATTAGGGTATATATTAAAAGTGAACAACTTGTGACTATGGCAATAATTAATCATAAACATATCCTCCATTGCTTTTTAGAATCTCATTTCATTTGTCAACAAACTTATAAATGCCACGCTTGTCAAATTCTTTATGTTTTGATGCAAAATCTGAAACCAAATTATTTTCGACCTCTTCTATTGATGTCAACCTAAGACCATCCGCAGAGGGGCCTCGAGACCCACCCCTACACTCTTCGTCATGTTCGACTGTGACAAGCTCCCTGATTCGGTGCGTGCTGGTTGGTACCGCTACCGCGTGAAGGCATTCGTGCCACTGCCGCGGCGGTGCTATTACTATCACCGCTTCCGCCATACGAATCGATCTTGTAGACGTGCAAAGTCGGGGTCACCCGAAGTTTATGTAAATTGCTCCAAGGCCACACACGATAAGTCTAAATCATGTTTGGCCAAGTGTGTCAATGGCGGAGAGCCGCACCCCGCTTCTTCGAAGCAATGTGCTGCATATCTCCTCGAGAAAGAAATCCTGGCCGTTCAGGCCCAGGATCAAATCTCATTCCGCGGGGCTAAGGACTTGGTCCTGGCACGCCCGGCTCTGCCTGGGACGTCATATGCCTCAATAGTTAGAAAGGCACCCTCTGCTCCTGGCCTATCCAGGCCAACGAGCACGGTTGTTTCCGCACCCATTCGGAGCCCTTCTGCGGGTTATACTCAACCCAGGGTCTCTCCTGGTAAATCTGGCGGCAAAAAGGGTTCATCCCCAGCCCAGGCTAAAACCAAGGCTCCCCCCTCTTCCTCCAGCGTGACGGTTTCCCGTAAGGCGAAACGGCCACGTGCCTCCACCGAGTCGTCAGACTCACAGGGGGCAACCCCCTGAAGTTTGTCGCCAGGCCATCTTCCAGGGTTCCTAAAGCTGTCCCCCGAAAACAAGACAGCAGCAAAGGAGCTTTGGCTCCTTCGCTCATGCCTAGAGGTTGAGAGAGTGGCTTGGAGACGGTGGTTCCTCGAAAAGAGGGCCCTCCGCCTCCGAAGCCGCAACGCCCGCCTAAGGTTTCGAGGCGGAGGGAGGAAAAGACTCGCATGGCGAGCCCAAACTTCCCCAATAAGTCCTCGAAGGTGACAGCGCCTTCAGCGCTTTGTCCGGACAATAGCGCCCGGGGTTATGCCTCAGGGAAGCGTAGGGCCATTCCCGTCAGGGTCTTTTGTTCAAGGGAAGCCCCCGCGTCTCCTCCAAGCTAGTCCTGGAGGGCATATTTCTTCAATGGAATTGCCGTGGACTCCGGGCAAACTGGGAGGAGCCGCGGAGGCTCGTCTCGTCCCGTTCCCCATTAGCTATCTTTTTGCAGAAGACCATGCTAGGCGCGTGCTTCCTGCCCTCCCTCCCGGGGCATAAGGGTCTTGCGACCCCACCATCACGGGATGGCCGGGCTGGGGGATGCGCGGTTTACACTCCGCATGATGTCTCCGTTCTTCCTTTCTCTTTAGATACCTCGTTTCATGCAGTGGCTGTGCAGCTGCAACAGGATAGGAGGTATACTATTATTTCTGCGTACATTCCACCGTCAGCTGACTTCGACGTGGGGGACTTCCGCCACGTCGTGGCACGGTTGCCGAGGCCCTTTATCTTGCTTGGAAATCTGAACGTCAGGCACACTCTCTGGGGAGATTATTCAATTAATCCCGTTTTCTCATCACACGTTCGACCTTGACCGCCCCATGGTCGGCCAGCTCTAAGGGGATAGCCTCAATGAAGTAGTCAACGAGTTTACTCGCATAAACTACTTCTTTCACAAAGTTCATGGTAGAGTGCGGCGTCACACTCACCGGGGTGCCATGAATTGTCTGAAGAGCACTTATCTTGGACACCTCGGCGGGATTCGCCGCATTCGCCAGACGGCTCCCGTCCGAGAAACGGGTCGCCAGACGGCTCCCATCCGAGAAATGGGTCACCTTCGGCTCTCTACCAATTGCACTAGCTAATCCTCTTCTCTGATGGATCATGTTGCCCTTGGCCAACATGGTGCCATCAGTGGATCGAATAACAAGGAAGCGTTTGAAGCCAGGACCACCCCTCCCGCCTGGTGGCCTGGCAGTCCATCTGCATGGCGGCTCCACCTTGAACACGGCGTAAAACTGAGTGTGAAGAGGAAAGGAAAAGGGATGTGAGGAAGGTATGGGTGGGGATGAAGCAGGTTGTTTAAAACCACCCGTAATATAAAGAGCATGGTGTTTCGCAGGAGAGTTTGGTTAGTGTCACTATTTTCGCCGTACACGTCAACGGCATCACCTTTGTACTGCCGAAAGATGTTCTTGTCTTGTTTTACTTAGACGATCTCATTTGGGCAGGTTCATATGTCTCCCTTAGAGTGCGACTACAACGGGTTCTGAACCGTGTCTCGTTATGCCTAAATACATGGGTTTGGTTTTCTTTGGCAAAGACCAAAGTCTTGCACTTCAGCTGCCGTCGTAAAAACCACCCAACCAGAACTTTTACTCAAATGGTGCTCTGCTAGACGTGATAGATTCGCAACAATTTTTCGATCTTGTTTTAACCCACACTTAACATGGTAGGTGCATTTTCTCTTTTTGGCGTTCAACACGTGGGGGTAGTGTTAAGGCTACCTAAGTGGGGTTTTTTTATTGCTACTTTGTTCGCTCAAAATTTGTTAACTACGCGCACGTATTTGATTCTCCGCATTCGAACGTTTTTTGTTGTTGGTAGATTAGACCGGTGCCTTCTACACCTCCCCTTTAGGGAGCCTTTTTGTCGACACATGGGAAATACCACTCGCTTTGCGTTGTGTACAAGGTATAATGCCTAGATGCTAAAAATTCATTTTCCGTCGTCTCCGAATCGGTCAGATCACAAACTGTACCCTAATTTTGGTTTGAATGTCCTAGTCTTGGGAGCTCAGTACCCGGTACTGTCTCGGTACAGTGGCGAGTGGGATCGATAACGTTTGTCTATAGTACTAGGGGTAGGGTCGTGGTGTCGTAAAGTTTTAAATTTGTAGGAGGCACAACTTCCATTCTATTAGAATAATTTCAATTGTTAATTGCGCGCTTTGGTGTCTGAGGGAGGATGGTCTTCCCTCGTATCCCAGCGTGCCTCTGCAAAAAATCAATTTGAATTTGTTGTTGTTTTCTTCCTTGTTATTGATCTTGTCCTTGTTGCTGTTATTCTTACTTTTTGTTTTGTTTTTATTCGTCTGGGGAGAGGCTTTTCTTTGTACTTTCGAAGTCTGCCCTCTCGTTGGCACCTAGCTGATGGGATTCCCTCCCAAAGACCTTACGGTACAACCATTGTTCTACCCCATTCACCCCACACACACATCCATCCATTCACCAAATAAGGTTAGTTATCTAAGCAGTTGCATCTAAGAATGCGGGGGGGGGGGGATGATTGTACAGTAAGTTAGCTATCTTGGCAGTTTGGCTACGCGTTAGTCGAGTGGAAACAGGGTTATCCATTGCAGCCGAGTTAAACCACATTGGGTGAGGAAAGTTTTAGGATGGAGTCATGATTCGGAAGGATTTTCCGGGGGTTGCTACACGCTGTAGGTATCCCCTGTAGCTTCCTACTGAGAAATGAGGGGCAGATCGGTGGTAAAACCCGTACCAATTTTCTTTTCCATTTTGCCCTCTATTCCACCACTTTCTTTCGAAGTGTCTTCTCACATCTCTCTTTTGGTCGGCGGCGAATTTCACAAGCTAGTCGTCGACCGGCTTTCGTCAATTCATCCGTGGTCGGGGTCAGGAGAGAGGGGAGTTGGCTCACTCCTCCCTCTTGGCTCCGTTTAAGGGGGCAGGTTTCAACATGTCTGCATTCCTCCCACCCTTTTCTACTTCTACTGCCCCCTTCCCGGCAGAAGGATCTGCGGCTATGTATTTACCACAGATTTTCATTTTCTCCACCTTTACCTCTCTTTCCGGCTCTTTCCAAACAAACTTCTTGCTTGATAGGGCCTCGTTGCTATTGTGCTTTAAATTCGAGATAAAAAAATCCCTTTTGTTGGGGGCAACTGGCGAACTGAGTGGAAACGCCTGATTACAGCGAAATTAAGCAACATTGGCTAAGGTTAGTAGCTGAATCCACTCCCAATTTGACTCGTATTCACGGTTCGGTCCCGCGTTAAACTGTAGGTCTCTACCGAAAAATAAATGGCCTCAAAAGAAGTTCAGTGTGTGGGTAACCCCCCGAACCCCTACAAAATTATTATATTTCGAATCGTTCGCAGCGGCGCCAAAGAGCGGCATCTGACACCGAGGGTTGACGTCAACCATGGCACATTTATCGACGGAAATGTTGTTCCTTACCTACTATTAAAATTTGTACGCATAATTTTGAAACAACCTGTACATACATGTGTGTAAAGAGAGATTTTACTTATCTCACCTGCCGCCTAATGGCATTTGACCTCGTTTATAGCAGCGTGGAGCAACATCAAAGCTCTTAGACGATGCTTCATTAACAGCCTTTACGCGGCTCAATGTCTCTTCCCAAGTGGGAGGTCAAAGACCCTAAGGTAAAAGCCTCTCCATTAAGTCTATTTTTAGACAGGGAGGGACCAGAGAGGGGGCAAGCTGTCTCCCATTTCATTTACTTGCATTTGGATGATTTGCGGCTATGAAAACTGGAAAGCCGGCTGGAGAGGAAGAAAAGAAAAGGAAAGGTTCTCTTTAGCTTTCTTCTACATAAAAATATCAGTGGTTGTTATGCTGGGCTTAATTGCGCGCGCAGTTAATTAGGCGCAGAATCTCTCTCCAAAAATAAGGTCATTATTTTGGGTGAACATATTATTAAAAAGATAATAACGTGAATGAATAGAGGAAGAGAGAGGAGAAAGAATGATGGCGAATTATAAAATGTAGATTGGAAGGGAAAGGACCCACAACAAGACGGCTATTGAATCAAACGATTGGACGGGTTCTGTGTCCTCTCTTTTAGGTGTCCTGAATGTGGATGATTTTATGCATTACTCTCAGCGAACCGCTTTTTTTTCTGCCCTGATCTACCACTGTGCTCTTAGGATGCACAGCCTGCTTCGGGTGGAAGGTGGTTGATGACTTCCATGTTAATGATTACTTTCCCACTCCACTATCAATTTCTGGGCCGCTGCCACCTGAAAAACCGGCCCGGTCGTGCTTGGAACGTGTGCAGTGGTCCGTATTTCAGGATTGATGACTGATCCATTCAAAGAGTTTAGGTCGGAGGATGACCCCGTTGATTGTTTTTCTCCGGCGCCCTCATTGCAGTGGGCCTAAATACTATTTATTCCTACATTTGTTTGTTTTGCACGCCGTCCTCTAACTTGGTCATCGGCCAAATGTGAGACGGCCCTCAAACATTAATGATATGCTTACATACGCTATAAGTACCGCCAAACGACTTCATTGTTACTGAATTTCGTCTAGCTAGGGCTACGTTCCCTATATTTCCAAGCACACCCGCCTTTCTTCTTGGCGGGCATACCTGTCTTCATTTAACGGGAAGACCCCTCTTGCAGAGGTTTGGAACCGAGTCAAAAGGATTCGGGGCAATTCTTCGAGGACCCTCTCCCGTTCACTAGGAGAACGGGACCGTAATATGAGACGCCACGTCCGTGGCGGAGTCTTTCGCGATCACTTTCTCCACGTTCTCTAGCTGAGATGCTGCTCCACCATCATTCAATGCAACTCGTGATGTCACTGAATTCTTCTTATACCAATGACATTGTGTCGACGTTTCTCTCGCCCACCCATTTTCCACTAGATTTTATTGCTACTTTTAACATTTTACTTTAAGTCATCCATTGACCAGAATTTCATCAGGGTCAACTAACTCAACTAACGTTAAGTTAGTTGTGTTCCGTTCTTGCTTCATGTGCGGACACCGCCCTTGGTCCGAACGATGCCCAGTACCCCATGCTTTGACACCTAGGTAAGAGAGTCATGGAATTCATGCTATATTTGTTCAAAAGGATCCGACTCCTTGCAAATGGCTACACTGCTCGATTTTTGAAAAAAACAGGGGACATCACTCTACCCCAGCTGGTTTGACCCAAATATCTCTAACCTCCTGCCCTTGCAAGTTGATGGAAAAATTGGTTAATGTTAGATTAGCTTTTTGCTGGAAAATGGAGGCCACCTGTCTTCTACACAGTGCGGCTTTCGCAAGTTCCACTAACTCAATCACTAACGGCTCCCACTGCATCCGCCGCCGATCCCCAAGGTGTTTATGCCGCCAAGAGACGCCATTCATATCCAAAGCTCTTTGGATTTAGGGCTAGGAAACTCATTCGGAAGCTCAGTGTAGTTCTCTGGTAGGTGGCCCCTGTGGTTCTGACCAAGATGCCACCATGGAACGTACCACCTTTCACTATTTGTTGCCACGCCTCTACTCTCCAAACTTCCACAGCGCTGGGAGTTGCGTTCGGCCTTTTTGGAGCACACTTCTTGTCACACTGTAACCATGCCAGTGTACACAGATGTCTCTAAGTCCCAGGAGGGGCTCGGCTTCCACAGGCACTGCAGACAGGCGCTGCCCTGTCTCCACGGCCGAGCTTCCCCTAAGGGGCATGGCGATTTGCTCTCCTGGCCGCCGTGCTGACGTGACTCAGCGCCCCGTCCGGCCTCATCTTGGCATCCTTTTTCTCCTTCTGCTAACCCTTACTTCGACTTCTGTACCAATTCTCTTCTCTGTAAGCGGCGCGGTGATTTACCTTCCTGGCCGCCGTGCTGACGGGACTCAGCGCCCCGTCCGGTCACAGCTTAGCTTCTTCTCCTCCTTCTTTTCTTACTTTT
This sequence comes from Ceratothoa steindachneri, assembly GCA_963969495.1. Taxonomy (NCBI): domain Eukaryota; kingdom Metazoa; phylum Arthropoda; class Malacostraca; order Isopoda; family Cymothoidae; genus Ceratothoa; species Ceratothoa steindachneri. The sequence goes on along the minus strand of OZ018317.1, from coordinate 83,400,426 downwards.
GCCTCTGTACGGGTCAACGGATGCGCTCACTGGGGGGGGGGGGCATCGTCTGCAGGACCGTGGCTTAGAGGAGGTTTGATTGCCCGGGGTCTTCATTTTGTTTCTGGGAGATCTTAGCACCGCAGTCCAGAGAATCTCCGTTATGCGGCTTCACTGTTTTTAAAACGACAGTGGGAGTCGGGGGGGGGGAGGTTACCCCGTCTGGGCTGTATGGGCGCTCTTTGGACTCACGATGACGATTTGGTGCATGCCCTTGGCTCCAGAGGCAGCCATAAATAAAATATATACTTATATGGGTAAATTTAACAAACATAACTCCCAAGAGACCGTAGCTGATCATCGTGCCTTGGACCCTGACGGTAGACGCTTGGATCCTTTTGGATCAAAAGTCGATCCTGAGTTGGATTACGAACGTTTTTTAGTCTTGAGAGCGAACGATAGTCCTCTTAGTAAGGCTGACATCTTCGACGTCTACGAGGATTTTGTAGAGAAATGTGGCGAACCTGCCCAAATGTGGCCACGTAATGATGGCGCATTAATAGTCAAGGCAAAATCAAGCGAGCAGCATCAGCAGATTAAGACCCTACAGTCTTTAGCTTCTGTAGACATGTCCTATGCAAAGCAACCAACATTTAACACCAATAAAGGTGTTATCCGATCGGGAGAGTTAATGATTACGATGTTGACAGGCTGGTATCAAAACTTACCAATCAGAAGGTTGTAAGTGCCCACCGCATTCCCAGGTTTGTGAATGACGCTAAGTTACCTACCGCCACCATAATCCTCACCTTCAACAGATTGGAACCGCTCAAGTACGTTAAGGCTGGCTATCTTAACATCACAGTCAAGCCTTACGTTGAAAACCCACGACGCTGCTTCAATTGCCAACGCTTTGGCCATGTAAGCAGGTTTTGTAAACAGGCAAGGTTGTGTGTGAATTGTGGATCGGATTATCACGGGACGCCCTGTTCTCAACAGCCGTTCTGCCCTAACTGTGGTGGAGAACACCCTGCAACATCACAGCAATGCACTTTCTCTATGAGGGAAGTCATTGCCATTAGAAACAAGAACAGGGTTAGTTTTAAAGAGGCCAGAAGAAGAGTAAAGGAGATGTATGTCCAACCTAATGTGAGCTTTTCTGATGTTCTGCGTTTTATCAGGCCAAAGAAAGAGAGAATCTAGAGACCTCCTACTGGTTCTTATGTGCCTGACCAGGTAAAAAGTCCTCCCAGTCCTAAACGTACATCTCCTCGTGATGAACACTCTTGGTCAGCACCTAACAGTGCTCCTGAGGTTACGAAGAAGAAGAGGAACCTTCCATCCTCTCCTGGTTCCCCAAGGGTGGTTAAGCACCTTGCTACCGCTCCAGAACATGCGGATGTTGATCATGTTAGTCCTCAGGTGGTATCCATTCCACCTCTGGACATTTAACCTGCCCCTAAAGGACAAAGCTCTTCTTCAGCTCCAAAGCCAGTTATCACTCCAGACCCCCTTGTTGATACTGCTTTAGAATTCCTTCGATCCCTGAATGAGAAGGAACAACTTTTGCTCCTTCCCAGGAGCCAGCTGTTGTGAAGGTTACCCCCTCATCTGAGGAGGACTCTCAAAAACTGACTCCGCATCCTTCTCTATCAGCATCAAATTCCCAACTTTTTCAGATCTCCTCGCCACCACCATCGCTTCTACCATCCCAACCAATACCACCAGCTGTGTCAAAATCGTCTGTTCCCTCGACACCTGAACTGACCCCTGGAGTTGCTTCCATCTCTGCTTCTCCAGTGAAGACAGTTCTCTCTAAGCCTAAGGCTAGGTATGACACGAACTACTTCCGCTGGTAGTTCAAATCCAAAATCTCAACCAATAAGGGATGGTGCTGGCGTAGCCACCTTATATGTGTACTAAAGGAAGGTGAGCAGAGTCGACGGCCCAACACACCCCTTACCTAATACCTGCCATAGCCAGCGGGCTATAGCGAAAGTACGCCGAGGAGCCAGAACCTCTGTGGAGAGGAGAGCAAGTGTATAATGGGGTAGGAAGGCGGGTCCAGTAACGAGCAGGGTTGGTTATTACCTATTATTAACATACCCTGGTGCTAGGTGATTCAAAGGTGGCCTGAAGTTCATTAAGGTACCATGGCTACCGGACTGAGCTATGTACAGGTGGAAATACTCCTCCTGGTACAAAGGGCAGGTAGAAAGGTTGAGGGAATTATGATGATAATATTAGTGGTAATAATAATAATAAGGTAAAGTAGTGCTGAGTGGGGCGGGGAGAAAGCGCACCAACAACTTTCCAAGATCCCATCAGAGAGTTCAAGTCAACCCAGTGACAGAGCTTCACTTATTTGCAGTCCGGCTGGGAGGAGGTACAGCTCCTCCAGGTACTATGTGTAGCAGCCCGGGAGAGATTTGAATTGTAAAATGATCGCTTCCATTGAGATCATCGACCATTCTCGATCTAATGTCCGCTTGTGTATCAAATCTGCACAGACACATTAAGGCATGAACATGATCGGTCCTAGGACATAAATACGTAAATTTATCATCATTAATGACACCGATCACCACCCCTTTGACCAGTTCCGCAAGTATCTAACCCCTGGGGCTAACCTTATAATCGTCCAAAAGCGAGTCTCTACCGTTCAAATGGCCGAAAGAAGAAGAGGCCTCGGCTCCACCTTAGGACACGGCGGAACTAAGCCTCATCGAAGTCGGCTTACGGTAGAAGGTACAGAAATACGAGATAATACCACATATCCAGATAGAGCGAAGCTATAACCACCTGAAGGGCACAAGCACTCGAGCTGTTGCACGATACCAGGTGTAAACCAAGCTCCGACGTTGAGGGTGATGAAAGAGTAATATTTACAGCCATCTAATCGTCCCAGAGTAGTCAGACACGGCAACCTCATAATTCCCCTCTCACTGTAGAATTTCTGCAGTACCCAAGGGTACAGCATGATTTTCTGAAAGTTCTTTCACACAAGGAGTATTTATTATACACAATAGTCACGTTCATAATGAACAATCCGCTTTATGTGTGCATCTCTATAATTATTTCAATAACGCAATCAACTATAATAGCGAAAATTAATTATTAAATCTAACAATTACTTTTCCCACAAGTTTAGAATGTGTATGTATTGACACTTACCCCAATTTTAACATGAAGCCCGGCTTGTTTTCATTAGATCCAATTATTACTTCCTACATCAAGTCTCAAAACTTACACAGTAGGGTTTGGGAAAAGGAGGCCATCATTTTGACAATTTAGGCTTCTGTACTTTATCTTTTTGTTCATTCCTTTAAAAAGGTTTTCTAAATAAAGACAAAAGAGGTCAGAATCTGCTTTATCTTACCTTGTTGGATGTGTGCATATTTGTGACTATCGCACTACTTTGTGAACTCTTAATAGAGCTCTTAATTCGAGGTTATCTGAATACCGCTTGAAGGAACGGGTGTATAGGTCATACATAGTGGCCCCGCAGCCTGTCCTCTATAATTGCCCGATCCAACATAAAGGATTTTTTTCCTGAGATAACACATGAATAACTTCGCGTACGTGACCCATTAACTCAGATGAAGCCCCCGTCGCAAAAATCGCTGTTTTCGCTTTAACTGTTCGCTGAATGGCGGGAATATTTCTACGTGCACGTCAATCAATGCTACTGTAGTCAATCTTGAGCACCTTATTTAAATAACCATGTTGTACACACTGCTTAACATTCATGTATGCACCTACGCCACCGATACTTCTTGACTGTAAAATAACGTCGGCGGAAATACATGCAGCTTAAATTCGAAATGCAGTAAATAGTATGAAAGTGCGAAAAGGAAAACCAATGAATAATTGGCTATAAAATATTAAAAAAATAACAATGGAAATCTTTCACACTGCTTAACATTCATGTATGCACCTACGCCACCGATACTTCTTGACTGTAAAATAACGTCGGCGGAAATACATGCAGCTTAAATTCGAAATGCAGTAAATAGTATGAAAGTGCGAAAAGGAAAACCAATGAATAATTGGCTATAAAATATTAAAAAAATAACAATGGAAATCTTTTACAAAAGAACGAGAAATTAACCAATAAATTAACATAGTAGTTAAGGTGTGGATCAACGTATGAAATAAATGTTACGAAGCGTCTTCGGTCCTGTCCATCCTGGTTTTCCTGTTTATATTTCGTCTGAAGTTTGTATCCATCAATTCGTTCGCCAATTATATTAGAAGCCATTACGATCAGAGAACCTTGAAGAACTACAGATACTCTGAAAACTCATGTAAAAGGTTGAAGCATGATTTTGACCTGCTCGTGCATATACCAACCCTATTTGTTTCAAATTATACAAGGAGTGCCTACAAAATACCTACCAATATAAATCTATCCATCTTAAGCTTTTTATCAGGTTGGAACGCAAGTAATGCCAGATTGTCTAGAATAAAGTTTTAGATAAGTAGTTATTAAGATAGTACCTCTTTTTATCGTTTAGGAATTATACAAATGAGTAATTTATACCTTTTTCTTTCAGATTATAAAAATATTATGCATAATTTTCCTCGGTATTCCCCCCTATGTCCTCCCATCTAAAGATCACATGAGACATATTTTATTCTATGAGTTTCAAAAAGGTCTCAATGCAGGTACAGCGGCAAAATCAATTCAGAACACTTATAGGAATGATGGAGAAAATGAACAAGGTTACAGAAAGTGGTCATCACGTTCCCGGAGTGTAAATTTCAGTCTAAAAGACGGACCTAAAGAAGGTCGTCCAAAAGAAATTGATTCCGAAGAGTTGGATGACGTTGTGACAGCAAATCCTGCCACAACTTCTAGGAAATTCGCTAAAGAATTTACCGTAATCCATACAACTGTCCTGCGCTAACTGAAAAGGATCAGAAAGGTTCCAGTGATTGGAAAATGAATCCCCTACGAACTGGCCACGCCAATCTGCAACAGCGTATTGCTTGATGTGTCATTGCTTTCACGACACCTTCAGGCACCATTTTTACCAGGCTTGTTACTGGTGATGAGAAGTGGATATTCAATCCTAACGTTAAAAGCCGCCGTTCGTGGTTTTCACTCGAGGAAGCACAATTTCTCACCGATTGAGAGGAGGACTTCATCCCCAAAAGATCATGTTGAGTGTATGGTGGGATATTGAAGGAATTGTCTACTACGAACTGCTAGACAACAATCAAACTATTAATGCTAATCTCTACTGCGATAAACTTTGTCGTTTTAAAGCCGCTTTAGGCCAAAGGCGCCCCCGTTTAGTCAACAGAAAGGGATGCCATCCTCCATCATGATAATGCCCGTCCTCACATAGCTTGAATGATCAAAACTCTCTTGAGGGATCTCCGTTGAAAAATATTACTTCATCCCCCATATTCTCCTGGCCTTACTCCTTCTGGTTATCACTTTTTTAGGGGATTACAGAACTATTTGTATGGTTTTAGGTCAAAATCAGGAGAAGAGTTTGAAAACGATTTGGATTCATATTTTGAAACGTTTTTGACGGCGCCGAGTTAAAATCTTCCGACTGTTCCTCTACTCCTAAATTCCTTTCAATTTTTACCATACGAGCACCCATGAGAGTAACCCGTAATGAGTTGATCGACGCGGTCTCGGGTAGTTCCTCCAACTTCGGAGCACGATCAAGAAAGTCAACCGTCAGCATCTCCTATCACTACACAGGACTCTACTACAGAATCGAGCCGTTAGCTCCTTGCGCCAGTGATGGTAAGTGCGCACCAGGACAGGGGTCCCTTGGGCGGACCGTTTTCAGTGGAATTAACATCAGTGAACTTAGAGAAAACCAAATGGCCAGCGACATGGATAGTTCCACTACTCCTCGCTGCCCCTCACCCCCCCTCACCGCTTCCTCCTTACGCACGAAGAGTGCCTTAGCCAGTCCGGTTCTTCCGGCTGCGCTAGAGACCCCTAGATCGGCGCGCCGATCGCCCCCTCCCCACAGGTAGTCCCTCCCTAGCTCCCTGCTCAAGGCTTGTTCCCATCCGACGTCACTCTTATCCCAGCAGTCCACTGGGAACAGGTAGTGGAGA